>PVHP010012722.1:0-42377 GCA_004024765.1 Zapus hudsonius
CAGCGGTTTTGAAGCTGAGGAGAGGCTGGGCGGCCCCCCCAAACCTCCGTGGAGAGACAGTACCTCCCTTCTCTGAAGGTGGAGGGGACCGCCTCTGAGGACCGGCTCCCGCGGGGAAGCCTCTCAATTGGCGCCAGGGATCTGAACCCGCACGAGGGGACAGAGGCTTGAGCCCTGGGTGCACTAAGCCCAGCCCGCTCTGTGCTCCCCTGCAGAGCGGAGAGCTGCCGGGAACCCGCAGCGGTTTTGAAGCTGAGGAGAGGCTGGGTGGCCCCAAACTTGGGCCTGTATTGCAGACAGACCCCAATCCTCCGTGGAGAGACACTCCCTCCCTTCTCTGAAGGTGGAGGGGACCGCCTCTGAGGACCGGCTCCCGCGAGGAAGCCTCTCAATTGGCGCCAGGGGATCTGAACCCGCGCGAGGAGACAAAGGCTTGAGCCCTGGATGCACTAGGCCCAGCCCACTCTGTGTTCTCCTGCAGAGCTGAGATCTGCTGGGGAACCCTGCTGTGGACCCCAAGCCGATGCTGAGGAGAGGCCGGGTGCCCGGGTCTCAGTCCTGCAATGAAACCTCTGCGGAGAGCTTGGAATCTTCCCCAGGGGATAATGGCGGGAGCTAGTGGGGGGGGAGGGCTCGGCCCTCTGCTCCACAGGGGAGCAGAGAGCTGCTCGCGAACCCCGTCTGCTCAGCCCAGGGGTTCGGGAGGGAGGGAGTCCGAACTCGGGTTCGGCCGGTGTCCAAAGCCTGGATACCAGTTGATGGGGTCAAACCTTTCCGGAGAGTCCTGGCGACGTTGTTACTCGGTCACCATCTTGCTCCACCCCCTCTCTACAATACTTTTGAGAATTTTGTACATGAACCAAAGGTTCATAGTGTGTAGTTTTCCACTAGTGTTATCTTGATGTCTGTGTTCAAAAAGTTTCAGACTTTGGAGCATTTCAGGTTTTTAATTTTTGGAAAAGGAATGCTCACCATGTATAGTATTCCAGACAGGCAAAAACTGCAGCAGAATGAACAAAGAGACCTCATGTAAACAGGCAACAAAGAATGTAAGGACTTGGAAATATACATCACTAGGCTGTGCATGACCTACATAAAGAAAGCCACTGAACTTTAAAGATGATTTGAATAAATGGAGAAAATAACTTTCTCCAGATAGGCAGACTGAATGTTATAAAGATGACAATTTTACCAACAGTTAATTTACAAATTTAATTCAATCCATCTAAAAAATCTGTTTTAAATATTTTTATTTGTTTATTTGTAAGCAGAGAGAGCGAGAGAGATAGAAACAGACAGAGAGAAGAGCACCAGAGCCTCCAGCTGCTGCAAATGAACTCCAGATGTATATGCCATTTTGTGCATCTGGCTTTATTGGGTATTACAGAATCAAACCTGGGCTGTTAGGCTTTGCATGCAAGCACCCTAACCACTGAGCAATCTCTGCAGTCCTCAAAAGCATTTCCTTATGAAATTATTTTAAAAATCATTTCAAAAATAAACAGATGAGAAAATTAACTAAAATTCTGGAAAGGAAATGTGAGAAAAGTCGATATAAAAATAATATGAAGCAGTAATAATTAAGGTACTGTAGAAATGGCACAAAAATAGAAATAGCAATCAGAATTTTAAAATCCAAATAGACCTAATTACACACAAGAATTTAATGTATCACAAAGTAGGTATCAACAAACAATGGAGAAATGAATTCCTGATTAATAAATTATGCTGGCACTTTAGAGGAAAAGTAATTAATTCAGACACATACCTTATATCACATACCAAAAAAATAAATTGCAGAGATTAAAGGGTCAAACAGACAAGTCATGTGAAAGAAAAGCCTAGCAAGAAAGAGAAGGAACTATTTCTCTCTTCTTTGGGAGGTGTGATACTTTTCAAGTCTCATACTAGCAAAAAGTCTTACAAATAAGATAGCAGAATCAATAATATAAAAAATACTGCTGGGCGTGGTGGCGTACGCCTTTAATCCCAGCACTAGGGAGGTAGAAGTAGGAAAATTGCTGGGAGTGCAAGGACACCCTGAAACTACATAGTGACTCCAGGTCAGCCTGGGCTAGAGTAAATATAAAAATTCTGGGCATGGTTAGTACAGGTTTATCATCCCAAAATTAAGCTGGCTCAGGCAGAAGGACCTCAAATTCAAGTCAAGCCTGAGCTATACAGCAAGACTTTTTCTCAAGCATAAATTTACAAAGTGCAAAAGCTTTGCGGAAAACATACAAGAGGATGACTAAAACCTATGTAAATATTTGTAGCAAAGAATCAAGAATGCTGATAACTCTATAATGGTGGGTGTGGTGGCACACACCTTTAATCCCAGCACTAGGGAGGCACAGCAGGAGAATTGAGGCCACCCAGGTTAGCCTGCAGCCTGAGCTACACCGAGACCCTAACTGGAAAAACAAAAATAATTATAGATAGATAGATAGATAGATAGATAGATAGATAGATAGATAGATAGATAGATAGATAGATAGATAGGAGTTTATTTGAATAGTTATTAAGAAAAAACTTCAAGATGCCAACAGATAAATGGCTGAACAGAAAATGTACACATGTAGTGACATCATTAGAAAAAATATAGTAAAAAATTAATCTCTCAAAATCAAATGGGAAGTAATTTCACATCTATTAAAATAGCAAAAAAAAAAAAAAGAAAGAAAAACAAAGCACATTTGATGCTGGTTGCATTATAGTAAAGCTGATCTTCTCACACACAGTCTCTTTGAATACAATTTGGAGTTACTATTCCAAGTACCACAGAAATGCCACCTGTGCTCTTGACCCAGTCATCTCACTTTTTCTAAGAAAATGATTCATTAGGAAGAAAGGGTTACTCAAAGATATGCTAGTCATTTCATAACTTATAATATCCAGAACCAAAAAACAATCTACACCTCTCATGAAAGGGGATGTTTAAATAAATTAGAGAACATCAACTTAATGGGCAATTTATGTGGCCATTGAAATGATAATTATGAAAACTCAGTAGCAACAGTGAAAAATGTTTACAGTATAATAAAGAAAGCCGTTAAAAACTGTAGATGCGCTTTGATTAAAAATATGCCTAAGCCGATGGAGATTCTGTTTGTATTTTTCAGAATGCAGCGGGAAAGCTATGGATCCTCCAACCCTACCAAAGAACCGCAGGCTGATAGCTGACATCCTGGCAAAAGATGAGCCGCACCAGACCTACTGTGGAGGATCCATATAGATGGTGGGATAAGCAAGAGACCCGCAACCACAGCCAATCATTCAACACAGGATAAGCCAGACAGACACCAATGATTTCAACACAATCTAAAGCAGAAGTACAGAGACCCCCTAAGACCTCAACAATAAAGCAGCCTTAATACTCACCCACCATGACTCCCGGAACTGAGTGGAAGAGGGGGTGGAAAGATTGTAAAAGCCATGGTGGGGGAGAACTCCCAGAGACATTGATCCCCTCAGTAACAACATACAAAGGGGGGTGGAACCGGGTTGACTCCTAAGCTATCTATAACCCCCTACCCCATGGACTGATCCAAACTGCCCACAGAGGATACCCAGCTGATTGGGGACAGGGAGGAGGGAAATTGGGGAAATGGGGATACCAACTCATTATTTGCTCATTCACTGTATCTAATTATGGATAATAAAAAAAGAACATTATCAGATCCACAAAAAAAAATGCCATGAACCAAGAATGGGAAGGGAATACACAAAATGAAAATAGAATCATGAGGTCCGGTCTGTTATTTCCATCCCAGTGGAAGACCACTTTGTGTGTTGCATAAGCCTCTCTGGCTGTGCAGTCAGCTCACCTGCATTGCCTTATGCTGCAAAAAGCCCCATGCTAAAACTGCAGGGTGGGAGGCATCCCTAGCTCTTCTCAGGACTCACCCAGCAAAGCTTGTCTAGGCTGTTTCTTCTGGAATACCTAAAATGCCCTCCCCACGTCTTTGGAAAACTCCCCATCTTTCAGGACTCAGTGCAGAACTGAACATGCTGTGTGAAGTTTGCTCACCATCCTTCCAGTGTTTCCTACAAACTCCACCATCACAGCCCTAAGGCTGTCCCCAACACAGTTGCCAGCTCGTCTTTCAGCTTGGGAGGGTGGGAGCTCCTTGAAAGTGGTGGTCTGCCCAGTTTGTCCAGTTTGAAGGACCAGCTCTGAACTGGATGCTGTATCAAGATACATGAGTAAAGGTTGTTTCATCCCTGACATAGTATCACCACCTTTATGCCAAGTCTTGGGCAGCACAGAGAGAGGGAAACAGAACAACAGTTACACTTTCCAGAAGCTTGTGGATTAACTAAAAAGGACAGGTATCTCATACAAATGTGACTATATATGAATGAAGGAGTATCTATGTGTTATCCCCATCCATCCCTTGCCTGGCCCTGTAAGAGGTGAAGTCCCATTACATTCACTTTGGAGATACTCAAAGAAGCTCAAAGATATGAGGCCATAAATTGCCCACAGCAAAATCACAAGTCCATTGGATCCAAAGCCTGCACTTTCAACTTCCTATGTGTGGGTTCTAAATGGTCCTCAAGATAGGAACTGTCTTTCCACAAGAACAATGAAAATGAAGTAACTCTTAGCTAATGCAGATTGCAAGAATTTAACAGAAAGCGTGCAGAAATTCAGGACTAGGGTTCTGTCCCCAGAACTCGAAAAAATAGGTATTTTGAGAGACAGTCATTCACATAATTGTCATTATGGTACATTGTTCCATTTTATTTTCAGTTGCTATTAAGCTCTTGCTGTCCCTAATTTATATATGAACTTTGCCCTAAGTATGTATGCATAAGAAAAGGAACATAGTATATATAGGGTTCAATAATATCTGTGGTTTCAGGCATCAGCTGGGGGTCTTGGAATGTATCCCCCAAAAGGAGACTACTGTATGGTGGCCCTAGCGGCTCCACTCTTCCAGTTAGGATTTGTCCTTGCTGACTCTTCAAGATCCCAACTGAGGGCTGGAGAGATGACTCAGTTGAGGAGCTTGCCTACAAAGCCTAATTACCTGAGTTTGGTTTCCCAGTACCCAGTAAAACCAGATGTACAGAGGCACATGCATCTGGAGTTCATTCACAGCAGCTGGCGTGCCCATTCCTATTCCTATTCCTATTCATTCTCTGCCTCTCTCTTCTCTCTCCTATCATTCTCTGTTTACAAATAAATAGTTATAAATAAAAAATTATTTTAAAAATATCCCAATTGAGCCATCCAACACTTCTGAATGAAGTATGGTTATTTGGGGACAGAAGCTCCTAATCCTGGCATTTCCTGCCTTTTATCCCACCCCCACCCCACTTGGAGAATGAGCAAAGAGTTCAGGAAACTGCAGCCAGGAGGAAAAGATGGGAGAAAATAGACACATGGTACCAGAAGGAGACAGCGCAGAATGGTAGGAGCTGAGGCAGCAAAGATGAGAGTTCAAATTCCCTCCACGGTGTCCCAGCTGGCTGACTATGAGGCCACTGAAACTAAGCAATGGCACGAGTGGAGACTGTGGAACTGGTTCCCCTCCTGCACTCGTTCTTCAGTATGAAGCAAGCATGTCCTCCTGCCCTCCAAAGATGGGAAAGGAGGAGTCAAATAACCTCCTCCACACACTGGAGCAGAAGAGAGACAGCTGGCCCAGTCACCATGGAGACCAAGCCACAGGTGACAGGCAAGCTCAGAGGTTCCCTGGCCTGTGATCCAAATGCCTCTGTGGGTCCTGACAGATCCTGGCTTAGGGTGGCTTGTCAACTTTCTGCTTCAGGTTACACTGAAGAGAAGTTCAAAGTCAATTGGCTCAATCTTTCTCTGCCACTGACACCCTTCATTTCTGTTCATTTACCTTCCTGTTGTGCTAATGGTGTGTGGCTAAGCCACAGTATAAAAGAAGAAATAAAATTCTACAGCATTTTCTTTCCCCTGGGCCTGCATACATGTGCTCTTCTCTCCAACTCTGCTGACCCTAACAAGCGGAGTGGCTTCACTCTCTGTCCTGAGCTCTCTTGTCAAGGGGCTCCCCATCCAACCACTGGACCCCCAAACAATGCATCATTATAATCTTGTATCCTGACCTTCCTAAGGAAAGCAACAACAGGGATTCCACAGGCCTTGGAAGGAGACATTCATTCACTGTGTGCTATCACTGGTCCCACTGGTTGAATCATCATGGCACACACACCAGGCTTCCCTTCTTAAGGCCTTGGTGTTGTTAGAAGAGCAAGTGCTCACTGCCTGTGGGTAGCAGCTATTCTGATCCAAGGAAAAAATGTTCCTGGGGTCCTACATGACTAGCTGAAGGAGCTGCTTAGACCTTAAAAATGGGCTCAGACACAGGCTATAGCCTAAATCTCAGGTCACCTCCCCTGTCTCCACTTCACTTCTTGCTCCTGGCCATACAGTGGAAGCTTCCTTTCCTGCCCCAGCTCCATTTCTTTACCTCCTCACCCTCACACATGGTCTATGACTCAGCCTGGCAGATGGATCCTGGACATAACCTGCAGTCCCACCATGGAAATCACTTCATGGAGTGTTGCCTTGCAGAAAGCAGCAGTGGTGTTCTGGGAAGATGGCTTAGTGGTTAAGAGCACTTACCACTCCATCATGAGGGCCTGAGACCACTGAAGTTCAATTCCTATAGAACCCAGGAAAATAGCTGGGCAGAGCCACACACAGCTATAACCCAAGTGGGGCAGAGGGAAGAGATGGGAGAATCGCTGGAGCTTGCTGACCAGAACACAGAGCTTCATGTTGAGAGAGAGAGATAGACCCTACACAGAACAGCAATAGAGTAGGACACCCAAAGTTCTCCTCTGGCCTAAGGGTGCATGCACTCACACAAAAGAAAGAAGCATTGTCTCCACCCAGGAGGGCTGCTTCTGATGCCCCAGAAGATGAGAGACGCCGTCCATGGTGCTTTTTGTTGAGTAAGAACTCTAATATCCCTTTTCGACTCTGATGTCACCAGTGAATCCTCTCCTTCCTCCCCAAGATGTATGTGCTCACAGCAGCTAACAGAGCATTTGCCCACAATCCCAAGGGGTCCAGATGAATGAAAGTTTGATGCCAACTCAAGTTTCTTCATGTGACATAATACAGAACACACGGCACTCTAACCACATATTCCTGCCACAAATGTCTTCCCTGCATCACACCTGCCTTCAGACCCAACTTCCTGACAATAGTCAATGCAAGTATAGAGGAATAAAGTAATCAACAGCATGAGGAAACAGATGGATAGATCAGATAGAGAAAATTTTCTGCAATACAACTGACCCACTCTGTTCAAGCTGATGTTACAGAAATGTCGTAGTCAGCCACATACCACTGGGATGAATCTCCAAATCAGGTACAATTTTGGGGAGGAAAGTATTTATTGAAGTAACAGACCCAGGGGAAGTTAAGGAAAAAAGGCTGGCCCCCTTTCACAGAAGCAAGCAGAGAGAGAGAGAGAAAACCCACCACCAGCACCTCAAGCAAGCAAGCACATTCCAAACTAACAAACAAGAGGAACTCCAGGCTTGAGCTCAGACTGCTTTTTGCATATGTATAGCTAGAATTCCAGACCCACCCCAGAAACACCTTAGGGCTGAACCCCAGTATCTGGCCAAGGTGACACACCTCCTCCAGCCAGAACTGGCTGGAGACAATTTACAATAATAATAAACTTTTTAATCTATTGGGGGACATTATTCAAACTACCACAAGAAACAAAGGAGACAGAAGAGACTGAGACACTTGTCATTCAAAGCATATTCCATGGATCACCAGCTACTTAAAAGCTTGTTAGAAGGGCTGGAGAGATGGCTCAGCAGTTAAGGCATTTGCCTGCAAAGCCTAATGACCTGAGTTCAATTCCCCATTGCCCATGTAAAGCAGATGCACAAAGAGGCAGATGCATCTGGAGTTCATTTGGAGTGGCAAGAGGCCCTGGTGTGCCCATTCTCTCCCTCCCTTCCTCCCTCCAACTCATTCCCTCTCTCTCTCTCTCTCTCTCTCTCTCTCTCTCTCTCTGTGTGTGTGTCTGTATGTGCTTTTTATATTTTTATTTATTCATTTTTCAAGCAGAGAGAGAGAGAGAGAATGCACCAGGGCCACCACCTTGTGGGTCTGGCCCATGTGAGTACTGGGGAATTGAACCCAGGGCCTTAGGCACTGGAGGCAAGTGCCTCAACCACTGAGCCATCTCTCCAGCCCAATAAAAATATTTTTAAAACAAAACAAAAAAAAAGCTTGCTAGAAAAGCAGAATTCCAGGCCCAAATCAGTTGCATGTTAGCAGGAACTATGGGTAATTTTTATTCATTCATGAGATTTTTAACACCCATCTAAATAAGAGACTCAGGAGAAATAACAGCCAATTACAAGTGTTGTCCTAGATTGAATCCCAACTTGAGCCAATTGTTTAGACTATACTTCGGGGGCCAAGCAAGCATATGTGAATAATGGTGGTGTTAGATTATATTAAGAAACTGTGGTGGGGGCGAGAGAGAGGGCTCAGTGATTAAAAGTGCTTGCTTGCAAAGCCTGCTTGCCTGGGTTCAGTTCTCCAGCCCCACTAAAGTCAATGCAAGCTGATGCATGTATCTGTGATCCCACATGCCTATGCCAATGGGGGAAAAGCCAGGAGAATCCAAAGCTCACATGCCAGACTCATTTGTATCAGCAAGAAACCCTGTCTCTTGGAAAGTAGAACACAGATACTTCCAGGTTGTCCTCTGAATACATGTGTGCATGTGTGTTCTTATCACACACAGGAATAAGAACAGATCCCCAGTGGGTTGAGGACAGAGAGGAGGGAAAGGGGGTACCATCACAACATTTGCTCATACAATGTATCTAATTATTAAGATATTTTTTAAAAGAAAGAAAGAAGTTCTGACTGTGATATGTAGAAAAAGCTCTGATTTTTAGGCCTGTACTTATATCCACTAGACCCTCCTTACAGAAGAGCGGTGTCAGAGACCACAGATAGCACCAGACACTGTTTATACCAGATCTCCCTCTACATCCATAACTACGATAACATTGGATACATAAGTTAGGCACAGAAAGAGATCTAAAACAGGGCGGGATATGGCTGAATGAATAAAGCGCTTGCTGTGCAAGCAGGAATGCCTGAGTTGAGACCCCCAGAGCCCAGTTAAAGTCTGTCTCTGTGGCAGGTATCCGGAATCCCAGTCTTCCTGTGTTGAGAAGGAAGGTGGGGACAGCTGCCTGGCAAATACAAAAAAATGAGAGACCCTTCCTCAAACAAGGTAGAAGACCAACACCCAAATTTGTCTTCTGCCTACACAAATGTGCCATGGCATGTGTGCACCCACACTCACACATGTGAATACACACACCCCAAAAATTGAAAACAAAATATAATAGTTATAACAAACTGTAATAAGAGTTATATGAATATGAGGGCTGGAGAGATTGCTCAGTGGTTAAGGCACTTGCCCTCAGTGCCTAAGGCCCTGGGTTCAATTCCCCAGGACCCACATAAGCCAGAATTACAAGGCGATGGCCCTGGTGCTCTCTCAATATCTCTCTCTCTCTCTCTCTCTCTCTCTCTCTCTCTCTCTCCTTGAAAATGAATAAATAAAATATTAAAAAAGAGTTGTATGAATATGGTCTCACTTTCTCCCCTAAGTTAATGTATTTTATTCACCCTTCTTTTGACAAATAACTAAAACCACAGAAATATGGTAGTACTATTGTATTTACTAGTGAAATGTCATGATGTTTGTAATTTAACTTAAATATTTCAGCAAAAAAAAAAGATGAAGCAAACAGATGGCAAAATGTTAACAACTGTTAAATGCAGATGATGGATACACCGTATGCACTGTGCAGGCTGGAGAGCCCCAATCTGAGGTGCTGAGAATCAGAAGTGCTCAGATTTCACATTTTGAAGAATGCTCATAACATAATGAGATGCTTTATACAAAACTAAACACAAAACCCACACATGTTTCTTATACACCTTATATACATGGCCTGGAGAAAGTTGTAATTAATAATTCTGTGCACAGTTTAATGGAATAGAATCTTCTGCTAGAGGAGTCATCATGCTGGTGATGGGATAGTTTGGGATTTTGGAGCATCTAGATTTCAGATTTCTGGATTGGGGAGGCTCAGCCTTTACTAGTCTAACTACCTCACTGTATGTATGAAAATGCTTACTAATAAAATTAGAGACTAGTTGGATTCAGCAGAGGGGATGTGAGAGGGGCAGAAGAGGATGGGGTTATGATCATGGTATATTGTCTGTGTTTATGGAAGTTGTCGATAAAAAGTTAAAAAATGATAAATTAGAAATAAAATAAATGAACCTTTTATCATTCAGTTTTTCATGATACAAAGCAGAGTACCAGGAAAGATTCATCCGTGGCCATTTCCCCACTTGGCCAGGATCTGGCTCAGTAAGAAGGCACACCT
This sequence comes from Zapus hudsonius, assembly GCA_004024765.1. NCBI lineage: Eukaryota > Metazoa > Chordata > Mammalia > Rodentia > Dipodidae > Zapus > Zapus hudsonius. The sequence goes on from PVHP010012722.1 coordinate 10,441, forward strand.
TTCCTTTCCTTACTTATCCCTACCATCCCATGAGGTAGTCTTATTAGCCCCTTTAATGGATGAAGCACCTGGGCTGCCCAACAGGTGCATCCTACATTGTCCAACATCACACAGCTGTTAGGATTGTGTTGGGATGGAAGCAACAGAAACTCACTGACTCCACTGCAGCACCTGACCTCTCTGCTGGGCAGAAGCCCTCAAAGGCTAGAGAAGAAACTGAGGCATGTTCATAATAGGGTTCATGGTCAGACATTCTGCCTGCTTTGCCATGTCCATGATGCTCAGCCAATTTCCAGTATTCCTGGAAAAGACAAGCTGTCACTTCTACTTTGTAGGTAGAAAGTAAACAAGAGATAACAAGTAAGAGGTCTTTGCAGAAGTCAGAACCCAGGTGGGCATAGTTCACTCTTTCTGTGAGCAGTGTGAGGTGTTCTCAGATCTGAACCTCTTGGACCTCAACATGGACTACAAGAGAATTTTGAAGCCCTGGATGGCATGACTTACCAGTGATGGTTAATTTTATATGTCAATTTGGCAGGACTACTATGGCCAGTTGCTTGGTCAAATGCTACAATGATCTCTGGCTTACAATTTTTCACTTGCTTGAATTTGGATCTTTTTCCCAGGCTAATAGTATGTGGTCAATCCTCTCTTGCAATGCTGGACAACAGTAGCAGCAAGCTACAGCTCGCAGTCAGGCACACTAGGGTGAACAAAGAAAACTCTACAGGGCACTGTGTTGCCAAGCTACATACAGTGTCTGGCAGGGAAAGAGTGTTAAATGCATTTTCCATTTGTGCTATTTTCAACATATGACGGGTTTATCAGATAGTAGCTTATCTTAAGTCAAGAAGCACCTATAGTCTGGAAGCTGCTACGGTAGTATTTTTTAGATGTGATTAACATTTAAATCAGCAAGCTCTGAATAAAGCAAAATATCCTACATGATGTGGGTGGGTCTTTCTGCATCAGCTAGAAGGCTAAAGGGAAAAAGGGTGCATTTTGATCCCATCCTGCCTTCTGCCTCATGTCTGTGCCATGAACCTCCTAGTGTCCAGCCTGCTAGCCTGTCATGTAAGCACCCCAGCCATGTCAGCATGCAAGCTCACTCCTTAAAATCACCAACTAATCAGACAGTAAATCCCTCTTTCTTTCTCCCTCCCTCCCTCCCTCCCTCCCTCCCTCCACTAGTCAGAAGCAGAGGGGTGCTGAGAGGCAACCTGCTTTATGCTTTGAGGTGTGTCCCATAAACCTTTCTTAATTTCTCTTGAAGTAACTATAAGTGATAGCCAAGCAATGTTCCTTGCTTTATGATTGTGTAAAACTCAAAGAACATAGCTGTTGGTGTATAAGCCTGTGGTGCTCAGTCCCCACTACCCATCCTCCTTCCTGTGCCCTAGGCAGCCATAGAGTATCAAAGACCCACACCCTGTGGTGCAGGAGTAGGGTAAGGCCCCTGCATGGAGGGTCTCTTCGGTGAAGCCACCTCTGTCTGGAGGCAGAAGACACTGGTTCTCGGAAACTACAGGAATTGAGAATTTCGGCATGGTCCTCCTCAGGGCCAGAATTCCCTAGAGGATTCAGAGCAGAGTCACACATACCTCAGATCTTCTGGGGACAAAGGAAGGGCTGAGACTCCCATCAAAGACATGCTCTGCTTTATCCGTGACCATCACAGCAGTACTTCAAAGTAAGCAACACTCTCCTGTTTGAGTCAAGGAATGGGCATATTCCCCTTTCCGAGGACTTTGAAACAAGACCTGCACAAGCCAGCGCTGCAGACTCCAAAGTAAAAGCCATGTTCCAGCCCAGTTCCTCCCATCATATCTTGGGGGAATCAATGCTCCAACTCCTATTCTGGCTATATTTAGAAATCTTTCTTCCTCACATGTCTCCTGGCCATGGGAAATGATGCCTCCACCTGACATGGAGAGGCAGAAAGGGTTGTAAATTGATACAGTCATTGTGAAAAATAGTATGCCATGTCCTTTAAAACACTAAAAATAGAACGAACATACAACTCAACAATTCCATTTCTGGGTGTATATCCAATGGAACAGAAGTTGGTATGTTGAAGAGGTGTGAACTGAACAGAGTCTTAAGAGACCATCCAATGCAGACCTTGTAGACAAGTCTTAGCACAAAAATAAAGTAGCAGCTTCTCTTCCAATCTTGGTTAAGTCATACCTGTACCTTAAGGACCTGTCATAGGTCCCTCATGATATATATATGGCTGATCCATGTTCTAGCCCTGGCTCCCACAGGGCTGTATTAATGGACTCTGGTGGCTGATCTAGAGTTCTTTGAAGGCAAGGTCAATGGAGAAGTTCTTTATTATAAACATCTCTCTGCCTCAAAACTGCTCCTAGTCATACCTAGAACTCCCTAGAAATAGAGAAAACTATCTGAAACTCCAGAATATAAATAAACCCGTGATAGACTGAGCTCAGAAATCAAAGGTTCTGTAAATCAGAAAGGCTCAATTCCCTCCCACTCTCCTCCTGTCCCTGCCATGAATCTCATTTCCAGAAGCCAAGAGTCAGAGCACTTACACACACACACACACACACACACACACACACACACACGAATAGCCAAGCATGTAGTATATGCCTGTAATCTCAGAAAACACATGAGACCACCCTAGAATCCATTGCAAGACCCTGTCCCAGAAAACCCAAAGGTTAGGGATGTGGTTCAGTGGTACAGTGCCTGCCCTACAGGTTTAAAGCCCAGGTTCCACCAAAATGCTGCAAAAACAAGCCAGGTGTGGTGGCACACACCTTTAATCCCAGCAATTGTGAGGCTGAAGAGGGAGGATTGCCATAACTTTGAGACCAGCCTGGGCTAGAATGAGACAGCTTCAAAACATTTTTCAACTTTATTGTTAATAATTAGAAAAACTATATGAACAAGTCCCTTCTCCCTGCCCCCAACCTGCTGAGGGTCCTCCTTGGTGGGATTACTGGAATGGTCCATGGATTATGAATTATACAAGCAATAGTCAGAGTTTTTGTGTGTATGTGTTGTTGTTGAGGGGCAATGTCTATGGATATTCTTCCCCACCATGGTTCTTACAATCTTTCTGTCCCTTCTTCCAAAAAGTTCCCTGAATCATGCTGAGCGAGTTTTAAGTCTGCTTTACTGTTGAGATCTTATGAATGTCTGGATTTCTGCTTTGAACTATTTTGGATATTCTCAGTGTCTGTCTCCATTACACTTTCATAGGTTACCTGACATGATGTGGTGGTATCACTCTCTTGCTCATCTCACCACTTCCTCAAAGGTTTTGATTGGACCCTAGATGATAAGGTAGGATTAGTTCATATCCTGCCTGGGTGTCAGGTATCATCTCAAGTCCTGTAGGTGTGATTGGGTTGTCCATGGTTCTCTCTGCCTTCTGAAAAATACAAACAGAATCTCCAACAGAGAGTGAGATGAGTATAGGTTAAATGTGACAAACATTGTTAATCTGACAAGATTCTAATGGGTGCAGCCTCTCTGTAGGCCCATGGTTAGTGGGAACTTCTCCTAGGAGTCTGGGTCCTTGGTCTCCAGAAGAATTTGCCTTGGATCACAGATCCAGCTAAGATTCCTTGCCACTGAGCAGATTTATTAGCCAAACAGCAAGCCATTTATTCCCCACCTAGGTTAAGCACACTATTGCACAGATGAGCACTTCTTGCCTTGCTGGTCTCTGTCATGTAGCAGTGTCCTCTGTGTTCTCAGGTCATCAGCTAGTGTTGTAGCAATGCCTCTGCTTTCTTGGAATATCATTGGTCAATTTCCCCTGGCAGCTCATGTAGCACCTTCCAGCACTATACAGGCTAAACATCTGGGTGCTGGTTTCATTTCCAAATCTAGCAGGTTCTCTCAGTGTTGTGTGATAGCAGTTTGTGGTATCTTCAGCAATAGGGACTCATGAGCCTGTCTTGTTTTGGAGACCTGCTAGGTCTCTACAATCAATAGCTCTGTGTGGGAAGTAACCAATTACTAGGACAGGGAGTTACAGGTCAGAGCCACTTATCTTGGGATTAGGCTTCCTCCCACTCTCTTCAGGGCCCTTCTTATCAGATGATACCCTAGCTTCCTCTAGAGCTTACTGTATGAAAGTAAGAATTTTATGGAGTCAATTAATGATGGGTTTAAATTAGTATATATTTCCCCCTCCTACTCCCCCCAATTCCTTTCATCCTCTTTGTCTCTCAATTCGAATGTCAGGTTTCCTTACTGTTCAGGTTTAACCTGGTTAGGAACCGCATATAAGGGAAAATATGCAGTTTGTCTCTCTGCTCTTGTGTGAGTTCACTAAGTATGATCTGTTCCAAGTTCGTCCACTTTTCTTTAAGTTTCATCATGTCATTTTACCTGACTGCTGAGAAGAATTCCATAGTGTATATGTACCACAACTTTGATATCCATTTGTCCAGTGATGGGCATTTGGGTTGATTCCAATTCTTAGCTATTATAAATTGAGTCACTATAAACATGGTTGAGCAGATGTCTCTGAATTGGAGTGAGGAGCCTTGAGTGTAGATGACCAGTAGAGGGATAGCTGGGTCCACTGGTAGCTCTATATGCATCTTTTTCAGAAGCCTCCGCACTGCTTTCCATAGTGGTTGTACAAGTTTGTATTCCCACCAGCAGTAGATAAGGGTTCCTTTTTCCCTGCATCCTCCCCAACATCTATTGTTGGTAGATTTTTTAATGAGTGCCATTCTGACTGGAGTAAAGTGGAATCTCATTGTTGTTTTGAGTTTCATTTCCCTGATGATTAAGAATGATGAATGAGAATTGGCCATTTGTATTTCCTCCTCTGTGAATTCCCTGTTGTGTTCAGTGCCCTGTTTTTTGAGACAGCTGTTTGTTTTTTTTTTTAATTCTTTAATTTTTTGAGTTCTTTGTAGGTTCTAGATTATTAGACACCCATCCTTGGTGTAGCTGGCAAAGATATTTTCCCCAATCTGATGGTGGTCTATTGGCTCTGAGTATGGTATGTTTGTCTGTATGAAAGTTTTTTAGCTTGATGAGGTCCCGTTGGTTAAGTGATTGTTGTAATTCTCTACTATCTTGTGGAGAGTTCCTCCTATTTTTTTCTTCAAGGGTTTTCAGAATTTCAGATCTTATGTTGAGGTCTTTAATCCATTTGATGGTCGATTTTTGTGCATGGTGAGAGGAGTGGGTCTAGTTTCATTTTTTTACATGTATTTATCCAATTTGTCCAGCACTATTTGTTGAAGATGCTGTCTTTTCACCAGTGGACATTGTTGGCACCTTTGTCAAAGATCAAGTAACTATACTTACTTGAGCTAAGAGCAGGGTCCTTAATTCTGTTCCATTGGTCTGTCTGTCTGTTGTTATGCCAGTAACTCACTGTTTTGTTACTATGGCTTTGTAGTATTTCTGTAGATTGGGTATGGTGATACCACCTGAGGAGCTTCTTTTAATTAGGATAGTTTTGGATATCTGAGGCCTTTTGCCATTTCAAATAAATTAGGAGATTATTTTTTCTATGCCCACAAAGAATGAAGCTGGGATTTTTATTTGTATTACAATGAATCTGTATATTGCTGTTGGAAGAATTGCCATTTTCACAATATTAATTTTAATCTAACCATAGGAGCTAAAGATGAAAAGAAATAATTAAGATCAAAGCTTAAATCAATGAAATAGAAACTAAGAAAATAATTTTAAAAATAGATGAAATTAAGAGCTGGTTCTTTGAAAAAATAAACAAGATCAATAAACCCCTGGCCATTCTAATCAAACAAAAGTTTAAAAAAAGGAAGAACAAGAAATCCCAAATCAACACAATCAGAAATGAAAACAGAGAGGTCACAACAGACACCAATGAAGTTGGAAGAATCATTAGATCATACTTCCAAAAACTCTGTTCCACAAAATTGGAGAACCTAGGAAAAAATGGATGAATTCCTGGACACCTATCACCTACCAAAACTAAACTTGGAGCAGATAAAGCTCCTAAATAAACCTCTCACATCCATTGAGATTAAAACATAACCAAAAACCTCCCCAAAAGGAAAAGTCCAGGACCTAATGGATTCTCAGCCAAATTCTATCACACCTTCATCACAGAATTGAAACCAGTCTTTCTGAAGCTTTTTTGTTTAACAGGAGAACAGGAAATGCTTCCAAACTCTTTCTATGAAGCTAGCATCACATTAATACCAAAACCAGACAAAGATACAATAAAGAAAACTATAGACCTATATCCCTGATGAACTTAGGTACAAAAATTTTGAACAAAATCCTCGCAAACCAAATCCAACAGCACATCACAAGTATTTTCCCCCTCAATCAGGTAGGCTTCATCCCAGGGATACAGGGATGGTTCAACATATGGAAATCAATTAATATAATCCATGACATTAACAAACTTAACCACAAGAACCACATGGTCATTTTAATTGATGCAGAGAAGGCCTTTGACAAAATTCAACATCACTTCATGATCAAAACACTGGAGAGACTTGGCATAGCGGGCTTATACCTCAACATAATAAAGGCCATATACACAACACCTAAAGCACAAATCTTACTCCTCCCCCAAAGAATCAAATTCCTTGGAATCACATTAGCCAAGGATGTGAAAGATTTATTTAGTGAAAACGTTAAAATGCTCAAGACAGAAATTGAGGATGACAAGAGAAGATGGAAAGACCTTTCATGCCCCTGGATAGGTAGAAAAAAATCTTTTAAAAAATTGCAAAAACAAAAAGTAAAATTCACTTTTTTCCTTCAGTTTTTTTACTAGTGTGTGTTAAGAACTCTCAACATGGACTCTACCCTCTGAACACATTTTAAAACCCCTAATATCTGTTGCTAACTATAAGCACCAAGCTATTTAGCAGCTCTCTAGACATCACCCAAACACCACTCACATAATGTTATCCTCAGTGAACAGTGCTCCATAACCTCTCTCCTTCCAGAACTGCCCTCTTCATCCCAATCCTGACCACCATGTCACTGGGGATTCTACCATCTAGTCCTCAAGGGGCCTGGTCCACTTCCATGTCCTGCCAGCTGCCTCCGCCCTCTAGGCTACATCACCTGGATGCTAACTTCCTAGCTTGAACCTGACCAAACAGCTCCTCTTTACTTTCATGGACACATGAACTGAGCTCTGCCCAAAGTGATCATTTGTGTCTTCCTACTCCCAGACTCTGACCTTTGGCCCAGCCCTAAAGCTACTTCCAGAATATGCAGGTATTTGATTCAAATAGATAGCTGTCCCACACATCCTGACAAGTGGGTAGGAAGGGGGAATCTTTGCCCAAATAAACTAGTAGAACACAACAAACACAAGCTGAGAGTGACCGACAGTCACAGTTCCCCATGTATGGACTCTCTGCGAGTTGCCGTGCAACAGAAGGAAAGAGGAAACATATAAAGCATAGCTGATCAGATGGTCCCTAAGGAAACAGTTATTCAGTTATTGATGCTGGGAAACAGTCTATGTCCATAGGAAGATGATAGAGTAAATTGGGAGATTTAAATAAAGTCACAGTGGAGAGAAGAATATAGGAAAATGCAGAGCATTAATTTTCCTGAGACAAGAATAAGATGAGTTGTAAACAAGGCTGAAGTATGGCACAGTGACAAATAGGATCCAGATGAAACGAGAGTCTACAGGCACCTTCTCAGTCACCCATTAAGGGATCCTTCCTCATGCTAATGACATGATCCTTAATAAACACACAGCAAATGAAGTAACCTAATAGCACTAGTTCTTGTAAGAACTGTCCTGGGAGGAGAAAGGGGGAATGAGGAAAGCCTGGGAGGGGTTTAATAAATGATGAAATATGAGGACTATATAAAATGACATAGCTGAGGCTGAGAACACACTCAGTGGTATAGCCCTTAGCTGGCAGGCTCAAGGCACTAGCTTGAATTCCCAGTGCCACAAAAAAATAAAAGTGAAAGTAAATGGTGCTGGTTTGATTCAGGTGTCCCCCATAAACATATGTGTTCTGAATGCTTGATCCCCAGCTGATGGCAATTTGGGAATTAGGCACTTGTTGGAGATATGTTGTTGGAGGCAGGCTTATGGGTGTTATAGCCAGCTTCCCCTTGCCAGTGTTTGGCACATGCTCCTGCTGCTATTGTTGGACAGGAGGTGATGTCCAGCCTCTGCTCATGCTGGTATTTTCCCTGCTATCATAGTTTCCCCTTGAGTCTGTAAGCCAAAATAACCCCTACTCCACAAGCGGCTTCTGGTTAGAGGTTTTTCACAGCAGTGAGAGACTGACTGCAACATAAATGAAAGGGAAAGGGAGAAAGAGACCCGAAGGATGAAGCCTGTAGGTGCAGAGTTCTGGGCACTGCACTTCAGGGGAAAGAACTGGATGGGTCCACATTGATTCATCTGTGGCATCTCCAGCTAGAAGGAACCCTAGGCTGGAGAAGGCATGAGTGTTCTTTAAAAAGGCATATGCCTTACTAGCCAGGTGGCCTCTGGCCTCCATAGTTACCGCCAAATCCAGTGAGTTTCTTCCTTCTAAACTCCATCTGTACAATAAGCCTCAGCATTTGCACTAGAATCTCTCTTCCTCTATAGCCCTTACTGGGAGCCCATCCCATGATGGGCCTTGCAGACAGGACTTCTAAGAGCCCATTCTCTGGAGCCCTAAGCCTGCCCTCTCTCCCATCCATGCTCTCTGCAAACATCTAAGCCAGCCAGCTCCCCTCCATCTCTCCATGCCACCCTCACAGCCAGATGTGAGCAAGCCCACCAGGGCCCCCTGAAGTCCAAGCTGCTGGCCTGAGGCCACCACCTTCCAGGTGGCCAACCCCACCAGGTGCATAGCTCAAAATTACATCAGTTGTTTCCAGAGTACAGAGCAGTATCCTTACCTCCCACCCTTATGCCAGCTCTGCCATGACCCAGAACAATTTCAAGGCAACCTCTGAAGCCCAGATCCCTCTATTCAGGCTCATGGACACTAGACATAGCACAATGCCTCAAACCTTTACCCAGAAAGCCTTTCTTGATGGGCCACACCCCAAGAGGCTCTTCTATACACCTAGCCAGAATGCTCCCAGCCCAGGTGGGAGGAAGGTCATCAGATGCTCCATCAGACTTCAACTTCTACTTTGTGATGGTTAAGTTTTATTGTCAACTTGACCTTTTTAGTAATCTTGGGTGGGTCTCTGAGGATGTTCACAGGAAGGCAACCTCTTAGTAGGGGGCATGATATAAAGAATCCCAGAGAAACTAGAAATGAACAGACTCAGGAAGCCAACAAGTCTGGTATAGTGTTGCAAGATCCCACCATAAGGCTATATAAAGGGGGAGATAAATCTCCTCTCCCCTCTGCCTGTTTGCTGCTGTATGTGTGGTGCTGGTGATGGGTTTTTCTCTCTCTGCTTGGACCTGTGAAAGGGAGCCAGCCTCTCTCCATTATGGAACTTCCCCTGGATCTATAGCTTCAATAAATCCCTTCCTCCCATAAACAGTGCCTGGTTTGGAGATTGATCCCAGCAGCATGTGGCTGACTAAGACATACCTGATATCACCAATGTGTCCTGGCCCCCAGGATTCTACTTACAGTTGAGTGCCCACACCTGTCAGTGCCTTTGCTGGAGACCCAGGTGTCTGACATGGCACAAACAGGTCTAGCCTTCTATCTTCCAATTGTCATTCTTCAAACAGGATGAAACTCCAGAAGAGGTGGCTCCTCCAATCGAACCTGACCAGACTCACCAGCTGCCCTTCTGGCATCTCAGCCAGGGATTTCACATGCACCCCAATCTGCTGGAGACTTGAAATGTCCCCACATTTATTTTTGGAGCTTCCAAAAAGCCAAAGTCAGAAGAACAGAAGTCTGCCCAATAATAGCTATTATCTCTGTGCTCAGATCTCTCTGGTCCAGACAGCAGAGGGTACCAGAAGGTGAATATGATAGATTTCCAGCCACTCCATTCTTGTGGATCATGATGGAGGAAGATGTGGCCAAGAGGAAGAGGAGAGGCAACAGAGGAAGGAAGAAGAGATGCAGGTGGGGCAGACTAACATTCTCTAAGCACCTCCTCTGTGCCAGCCATGGAACCAAGACACCACTATGACACCCTATCCAAGCCCCTAAGAGCCTGCTAAGCAGGTATTATTCCCTCTTTACCAAAGAGAAAGCCAGGATTCAGTGAGGTTAACAAACATCCTTGAAATCACTGAGCAGTCAGTGAAAACTCAGGAAACACCATGTTCTTCCTATTGTCTCATTGGGTTTCCAGCAGGCAGTGGAGGAAACCTGGGGCAGTCAGAAGATCCATAAGGGACAGCAGGTGGTTGTCACTCACATGCTTGATCCTATAATTCTCCATCATATCATACTTGTGGTCCACAGCATAGCTTGCCTCTGTCAAAGACTGAGGGTAGAAATGATTCCCACGTGGGCCTTGCAGACTGGCAGGACAAACATCTAGACTACCTTGGGCAGATTCCATACCCAAAGAGGTACCAGGGGCTTCCTAGCTCCACAAAGAGGAAATGAGTCATGATACCTCCTCCTCTACTCTCTCTCTCTCTCTCTCTCTCTCTCTCTCTCTCTCTCTCTCTCTCTCTCTCTCATATCCACCAACCTGAGCTTGGGTTTCGAAGGCAATGACAACATGTCTTAATTCACTGGTCTTGAGACTCTTGGGCACATAGTTCCAAAGGTCACCCAAATGAGTCAAGGGTGCAACACACACACATTGGCAGAACTGGGGAGCACACTTCTCCCTTGAGGCCGGGCTTCATTTCCCAGCACTTATAATTTGTGCAAAGTGCCTCGTGGCTGAGTGCCACCACACAGTTGCTTTCTGCTGACAGAGCACTTTTGCAAAGTTCAACCGGCCTTGGCTACTGTTAAGTTAAATGTGGGTGAAAATAAAGCAAACCCAGCTCCAAATGTTTCCAGATGGCTTAGCTCCTTCAAGCTCAGATGACATCAGCATCATTTTACTTTCAAAGCAGTAAGTCCCTCAACCTGGAAAAATGGCTCTCTGTGGTGGGGCTTGCAAAGTGCCTGCAGAAAATGTACTTTTTGGTCCCCACCCCGCCCTGAGCATGCTGCCCCTTTCTCAGCTGGAGCTAATGACAAGAGCACTCACTCATTACCTCCTGAGGAGCAAGCTCACCCTTCAATAGTCAGCAAGGGGAAGTAGATTGTTTTTCTTCCTTTTGAACTGCTCCAGATCATGACTCTCCCCATCCTCCTGGAACTCAAAGCAGAGGTCCTATACCACCTCCTGAAGACCCTGAACCTCAAAGGATGAGATGGTGAGGAGCTGCTGGTGAGCAGGAGTTCAGGAGGAATGTTTTAATCTGACTCCATCACTTCCCCTACAACATAGGCAAGATACTCCCCTTTCTGGAAAGTACCATTGATCAAATCTTACAAGGTGACTAGCGAGACCTCTGTAGACTGCTCAGTGCCATAAGGGCTGACACCTGCACCCACACAGTCTCCAGTGAACAAAGCCCTGAACTAGGAGGTGTCAACAAACACACTCCAAAGGCAACACTAGTGGAGGCCCACTCACAGAGGAAGAACATGAAACTCCAAAGTGCCTCTGGAAGATGGAAGTCAGGATACCTAACTCAGGGCTTCTTTCCCTGGCTGGGCCAAGTTCACACAAGTGTGAGAAGACCCGACCCTAACCACAGGCTTTTAGCTAAAGCATGGAATCCAGGACAGACCAGATGATCTAAGCTCCTAGGGACGGGGAGGAGAAGCCCAGAGGACAAACGCATCCTTGGGTATGTCTAGTGTTGAGACTGCGCAACACTGGAAGGACAGCAGAGCTGGGAGCTGACAGAGTGTTTAACTGCCCTGCCCTGCCCTGTACAACCATGTGTCAGGCATCTTACGAGAAGTTCTCAGACCATCCTCATAACCCTAAGGTGTTGACAGATGAGGATACAGAGGCCTGAAGAGGATCAACAATTTGCCCGGTTCTGGTTACTGAACTGGAAGTCCATCCCTCTGGTCATGCCAGGCTCTCTTGGACACATGAGGTAAGCATATGGAACATCTGTGTACTGACAGGGTATTCCCCAGTTGCACATCCCTGCCAGAGACCTTGTGGTATGGTACAAGACCAGGAAGACCCTTTGTTCCAGCGTCTCTGTGATAGTGAGGTCTTCCCCACGGTATGACCTTGATGCAAGACATTGATGTTTGAAGATTTTCTCATCATCTTCAGAAACCCTGCAGTCTCAACCAGAGTCCAGAGTCCAGGCTCCAGAAACTCCATGTTAGAGCCCAGAAAATCCAGGGCACTATAATGGCTATCTCCCAGGCTGGGGAACAGATAAGAGCCAGGCTATAGCCCCAGCTGGGGCATTCCATTCTTCATGTGTATCCCTGACCCACAGATGGGCACTTCTCGTGGCTGGCTCTGTGATGGACAGCTGGGCCTGTTGGCACTTGTTTCTGCTAAACTCAATGCTATTACAACAAAATCCCTGTACTTCTTGCAAACAATTTTCCCCTTTGCAATCTCATAAATTAATTCCCTCATTTCAAGCTGACTGGTTTCCTGCTAACCTAACCACTAACCTATCACCATCAGTAAACTAAATGATCTGTAAACAGTCTCCCATCTAAGCCTAATGCACTAAAATTACTTTTTGGCTTTTCTTGCTTTATCTTTGCTAAGGACAGCTCACGTCCGGCTTCCTTTTTCCTTTCACCATACATAGAGGGTTTCCAGCTCTTTCTTCCTGAAGCTCCACTTCCTTATCCTTCAGGTGCTGTAGCAAAAAGTGGGGCTGTCTGTCTTCAACAGATATCCAGGACCTGAACTAATAGGGAGGATTCTTTAGCCTGGAACCTACCATCAAATCAGCCACACCCAAAAGTATGCATGGGGCTGGTTCCAAAGGGGGTATCAGCTTCGATGTCAGGGACTTTGGATGCAAGAGACACATGGGAGCTAAGTAGCCAGGCCACTGGTATTCACACAGTAAAAGAACAGATCTGACTCCAGAAATCATGTCCCCACTCTGGCTCACTTTGACACGCTACATCAGACACAACCACTCAGAAGCCACATCAGGCCTGCCCTGTCTGGCTCTGCTCCAGTGGCTTCACCTGCTAGGGCAGTCCATGCCAACAGCCCATGGAGGTTGAAAGAAGGAGGATTTGAGGTCTCAGGGGCAAAGGGAGAAGATAAGACTATGGCTTCCTTCACCTTCCCCTCAGTCCTATGAAATGGATGTCCACCCTTCTGGAAGGAAAACAACTGAGCTGCAAGATGGGTGTGGTGGCACATGCCTTTAATCCCAACACCCAGAAGACAGAGGTAGGAGAATCACTATGAGTTCAAGGCCAGCTTGGGACTACAGAGTGAGTTCCAGGTTAGCCTGGGCTAGAGTGAGATCCTACCTTAAGAAAAAAAAAAACAGGGATGGATAGCTAACAGAGACTTCTGATCAAGATGGCAGACTAGCAATCACTCCAGCACTCCCAGGGTTAATTAGAAGGAAGGGAGAACCACGGACAACCTAATCCTACCAAAAATACCTGAAATAATAGCTGACTCCCTGGCAGGAGAGGAACCACCCCTAATACATCAGCTAGTGTCCAGGTGAAGCCACAGAAGAAGTGGAGAGATGAGCAAGAGATGCCCCACAGCAAGCCCAACAATCTGCACTAGGGTGATGGAGACAGACACCAAAGATACTCAAAACCCACCAAAGCTGTAATATAGAAGATGTCCAGAGCTCAACACTATAGTAGACTTAAACCCACCCATCATGGATCAGGGAACTTTGTGGAAGAGGCAGGTGGGAAGATTGTAAGAGCCCTGGTGGGGGGAATGCCTCCTCACAATGACTGCTGCTCACACAACACAGAGCCCTCAGTTCTGCTGAGCATACCAGCAACCCTACCAAGGAGGGCCTGAAGTGGAGGGAGGCAGAGAGGAGGGGAAAGGTACCAACTCATGACTTGTTCATGCATAATTTTTACTTAATTAAAAAAAACATGGCTGGAAAGATGGCTGCAATGCTTAATGACCAGAGTTCAATTCCCCAGTACCCATGTATGTATAACCAGTTGCACAAAGTGGTGCATGCATCTGGAGTTTGTATGCAGTGGCTACAGGCCTCTGGTGTACCCATTCTCTCTCACTCTTTCTCTGCCTCTCTCTCTCTCTCTCTCTCTCTCTCTCTCTCTCTCTCTCTCTCTCTCTCTCTCTCTCTCTCTCTCTCTCTCTTTGCAAATAAATGAATGAAAACAAAACAACAAAACCTGAGCTTCAACTGTAGGCCAAGAGGTTCCGTTTACCCATCTGTAGAAGGAAATAGTACCACTTGTAACAATACAGATGAAACTAGGTGATCTTAAGTAAGACAAGCCAGACATATAAAGATAAATACTTTATGATCCCACTAGTATACTTGTATATGAAACCTAAAGTCAATTCCATTTTTTTAAATAGAGTATAATGGCAGTTATCCAAAGATGGGGAGAAGAGGTAGAATGGGGAAGGGGAGACTGGAGGGAAATGCTTTAGTGAGCTACTGCACTGCAGGGTGACCACATTAGGAAGAACCCATTTCAAAAATGCTAAGAGAAACTGGGTGTGGTGGTGCACGCCTTTAATCCCAGCACTCAGGAGGCAGAGTTAGGAGGATCACCATGAGTTCAAGGTCACCCTGAGACTACATAGTGAATTCCAGGTCAGCCTGGGCTAGTGTGAGACCCTACCTTGAAACCCCCCCCCAAAAAAAAATGCTAAGAGAATAGACTTTAAATGTCTTCACCAGAAATGTTAAGTTGATGAATCTTTTTAAAGTGTATATACATCACAGTGGGGCTGGGGAGATGACTCAGCAAATAAAACACTTACCACACAAGCATGTCAACCTGAGTCTGGATCCCCAGAACCCATGGAAAGCTGGATGCAGCAGCAAACATCTGTAATCCCAGTGCTGCTACAGTGAGATTCAAGGTGGGGACAGGTCAGTCCCTAGAAGTTCAAGGCCCAGTTATCCTAGTGTACACAAAAGCAAACAAGTAACCCTACCTCCAACAAGGTAGAAGGTGAGGACCGACATCCGAGTCTTCCTCTGACCTCCACATGTGCACTGTCCCACATGCATACCCTCATGCATGCGCGCGCACACACTCACACACACACACACACACACACACACACTGTGATGGTTAAGTTTGTCAACTTGACCAATGTAATAATCCATAATAATCTTGGGCAGGTCTCTGAGCTTTCCTGCAGGAAGGATTGACAAAATCCTTTTGGGATTTTGGAGAAGAGAGGAGTTCCCTTCTCCAGAGTGAGCCCTTTCCCCCAGGGGGTGGGCCTTCCAGAAAGAGATTAATATAAGGAAGCTTAGGGGGAAGGAGACGCTCTTCCTTCCTCCCCCAACTGCTGGTGACTTGCACTCGCATCCTGCTCTCCTACCCTTCCTGGACATTGGAACCCAGTTTCCTCAGCCTCACATCATGGACTGTCAGCCGCTACTCCCCAGGGAGCCATCAGGCCTTCTGGGTTGGATTGGGACTGCTGAGACATCCAGCCACGTGGACAGAACAGCTACTGGTTTCTTCACCTGTGGGCCTACAGACTGCTATTGTTGGACTGTCGTAAGCTACCCCAATAAATTCCCATTCTATCAACTCTGTTTCCTCTAGAGAACCCTGACTAATCACACACACACACACACACACACACACATTAACCACACAGAAATATTTTTAAATCACATTGTAATCCAAAAATATAAACAATTATTGACAAAAATAAGTTGATTAAAAATGGTGAAGATAGTTGATGATTCTTTGTGATTCCCTGAGAAGCTGTGGGAAGGTGAGCCATCTTGGTGTGGGCAGAAATCACTGAAAAGGACAGAAATAGTGGGCTGAGAGTCTTAAAGAGGTGTGGTCCACAGGATGCTACCAGGACTGCTCTCCTCTCCATCAATCTCTCCTAGGGCCTGCTTGTGAGGACAAGCAGCTTGCCAGAAGCTACCCATTCCCTCAGTGACAGCAGCAACCTAATCCAGTAATGAAAATGCAGCTATGGAGCTAGGGGTAGAGCTCAGGAGTAGAGCTCAGTGAAAGAATGCTCTCACCTCACATGTGCAAGGTTCTCTCCCCAGCAATGCAAACAAATAAATGCATTTGTACATTTAAGCACCCCCTTCTCTACCATCACTCCCACCCCCACCCCACAAGACCAAGTTCTGGACACACATGGGAGCAACACAGTAGGCTGTCTGTGAAAACTCAATTTACAGATTAATGTAAAGCAAGTGCATGAGTACAAACTTTTGGAATACCTCTGCTGGAAAAGAAATTCCATTTCATTTGGCTCTGGCTTGGATATGAATCATAAAGCCATGAGGATGACTGTCTGGAAAAATTCTTCTACACACAAGCAAAAACAGTCACTGGGGCCACACCTCCTGAGAAGTCACTGTGGACCCCCAAACATAGAGGAAGGGCAGGGGGCTCTCAAGGAGGAAGGGGGACAAAACAGGTATTTGAGACACACTCTTAGAATATGGGGAGACATGGAGAACACTATGCCTTTGTTACAAAGGGCAAATGCTACATGGTTCTACCACACGGGGGGGGGGAGGCTAGAGAAGTCACATCCACAGAGGCAGAAAGGAGAATGGGGGCCAAAAGGATGGGGGAGACAGAACAGAGACTTACTCTTTGGTGGGTACCCATGTCTGCATAGGAAGATAAAAATGTCCAAGACAGATAGTGGCAATGGCTATGCAGCATATGAACAACCAAGTCCACTGAAGTAATGGCTACAGAGGCCAAGACTAGGTCCATGTCACCATGTTAAGAAATTTCTTTCCCAGAAGACAGACAGACAGACACACACACACACACACACACACACACACACACACACACACACTGAAAACAGTCCCTGAGGTAGACAGTTTCAAGCACAGGATGCTCACAGCAGCATTTTTCACCAGAGTAAAATGCTGAGAAGAGAAACAATGAGATCAAGTACAATATGGACACTATACACAGTCATTATGTAGCACTCACAAAGAAGTTACAGTGAGATCAAGTACAGTATGGGCTTTAACTGCTGGGCCATCTCTCCAGCTCCTTTGCTTTGTTTTGATGCTGGGCTTCAAGTCCAGGGCCTCAGGCTTGCTGGGCAAATGCTCTACCACTGAGATAAATCCCCAGCCCCAAGAATGGGACCAACAGGACAAAGTCATGAAAAAAGCTTGAGAGGCCAGACTGATGGGTGCATGCTGAAACTGAAACTGGCCCAAAGCCCAGGCCAGAAAGGGCCATAGGGGGCAGAAATTCAGAAAGCCTAGAGAACCAGGGTACAGAGGGCAGTAATACAGGGAGTGAGCTGCAAACAGGAGTGAGGAACACAGGCAGCAGGAGGAGTAAGGCACCTGGCCTCCAGAAAAAAAGGTGTTTACCTCCTTCAGGGTGGCACTGAGTCTTGGCAAAAAGTTCAACCAAAACCTGAGAGTCTGCAACAGCCTAGGGACCCTTCTCAACTGCTCAGCCTCACAGACAGGCCAGCAGGAACTTTTAAACACAAAGACAGGTATGCAAAGCAGAATTGTGTCCTCCCACCCCTCTTTATCAAGCTCTGAACATTAAGGACAAGCCAAAAGACCCCTTTAAACAAGAAAACACAGAAAGATGGGACATGCAATTGCATTGATTAAAACCAGATAAACTTGGCCACTGGGTGTGGAGCTCAATGGTAAAACACTTGCCTACCATTCATGAGGCCCTAAGTTTGATCCCTATTCCAGAATGAAAAACAAAAGAAAAGAAAAAAAAAAGAACTTAATCTTGGAACCAAATATTTCATCATTAAAATTTTAAAAGGGGGTTAAATAAGAGATTGGAGCAGGTGAAGAGGAAGTTAGTGGTCCAGAGGACAGTGACGAGAATTCTCCAAGAAGGCAGCAGGGAAGCCCAGAAGTAGGAAGAACAGAAAGAACGGAAAAGGAAGATATTAGCTGCAACTACCACCTGGAAGAAATTCCAAAAACAGATGCTGGAGGAAGTAGGGAATTTGTGGGGGTTTTTTTTAATGCAGAAAGATGGGATTCTCTCAGACTGACAGAACACATGCAAAATAGAAATATATAGAAAGACAATATTTAAACTTGGAGTGGTAAAATTCCAGAACTTAAGTGGAAAAGAGAAAAATACCAAATCCTCCAGAAAGAGACTGAGATGGCCTGCAGAGGAAGAGAAGTCACCATAGTAAAGGTCAGCTGCTTGAGAGGCAAGTGGCCTGGGGGTGATGTACAAAGCCCTCTATCACATCGTGAGTCTCTCCTCACTCTGTCTCACTTTCCCTATCTGCTAAGGAGGAACCAAAACCTACACCCTAAGCTTGACATCACAAATACATGAGTCATTCTTCATGAGCCCCACACAGAGCATAGGCTGGCACCACTTAGCTGTCATCAAGAATACTGGATGCACACCAGTTAATAAAGTAGAATTTCCAAAGCTTCTGGGAAAGAGACAGGCACTTTCAGAAATGCAAGGATTCCGAAAGCTCACCTTCCACAAGCCTGCTTAGAAAGAACTACTAAATGGTGTGCTCCAGCCACCAGAGACATGGATTCAGAGAGCATATGAGTGCTTAACTGGGGTGAGGAGAGGGAGAGGAAGCAAGTACCTACTAGATGCAGTTCCCTTTGGTGATGATGAACACACTCTGAAATGAGTAGTAATGGTTGCAGTGGTTACACAGCACTGCAAATGCACAGAAAGTCACTGAAGTGTATGTTTTGAGTTCCTAAAATTGTATTATGTGAATCCTTGATTTAAAAACATCCAAAAATAGGGCTGGAGAGATGGCTCAGTGGTTGGGGCACTTGCCTCCAGTGCCTGGGGCCCCTGGTTCGATTCCCCAGGACCCATATGGGCCAGCCCCACAGGGAGGTGGCCCTGGTGTGCTCTCTCTCTCTCTCTCTCTCTCTCTCTCTCTCTCTCTCTCTCTCTCTATCTATCTATCTCTATCTCTCTCTGCTTGAAAATGAATAAATAGAATATTAAAAAAAGAAAATGAATAAATAAAATATTTTTTTTAAAAATCCAAAAATATAATGTAGAACATAAATGCTGTTGTGAAAAAAAAGTTGAAACTAATGGTTAAAACTATTTATTGAGGACTAAGGATGTAGCTTAGTAATGAAGCTTGGCAGGTATGTGCAAGCCCTTGGGTTCAATTCCCAGCAACACAGTATTGAGTCTGAACTAAAATCCCAATCTGTCTCATTTTCAGCAGTGGTCAGGTTCAGCATACAAAGCAGATAAGGCATATAAAAGGTCTTGTTTAGTTCAGGGAGACAATATAAACACTGATCATATGGTACACACAAATATGAACTTACATATACCTTTAAAAAGTCATCACTAAGAAGCAAATATGTAATATATGTTTTGAACCCTTACTAAGTTTGGGTCATCATGATGACAAGTGAGAACTGCTACAGAGTAGTGTCCATGGCCAAAGAAACTGAATATAGTGTATTGCTCCAAGAACAGTCCCATTCTGAAATATAGCAGTACCCCTGTTCAGAAATTGCCTTAAGAACAAAAAACAAAACAAGGAAAACCAAAACAATCCAATAAAAGGAAAAAGAGGGGAGTCAAAAATAGCTCGAGAAAGAATAGTAAATACAAAATACAAAATAAAGTGGCATAAAAAGAGTCTAAAAAAGAGTCTAAGCACACCAGCAATCTCACTAAATGTAAATCGGTTAAATTATCCTACTAAAACCTTCCATAAACATATCATATTTTCTTCATCATGACATAACTTATTACAAAAGATGGAAACATAAACACCCACGAAGGTTAAAAATAATTGGGTGAGAAAAACAACACCAGGCAAAAGATAACTCAGAAAAAGATGTTTATCAGACAAAATAGAATCCTAGGTGGAAAGTACTCAGAGGAATAGAAATGTTTCATATTGATAAAAACACAGCCCACACAGAAGATAGAGCAGCTGTGACACTGTACAACCTTGACAACACAACTTCAAAATAGAGAAAATTGACACTCTTTAGAAGGAAACAAAAAATCCTCCATCAGGACTAGAGAGATGTCTCAGCAGTTAGAGATGCTTTCTTGCAAAGCCTGCCAGCCAGGGCCTGATTCCCCAGTACCCACATAAAGCCAGATGCACAACGTGGTACAGGTGTCTGGAGTTTGTACAGGGGCAAGAGGCCCTGGCACACCCACTCTCATTCTCTCTCTCTCTCTCTCTCTCTCTCTCTCTCTCTCTCTCTCTCTCTCCCTTTCTCTCTCTCTTCTCTCACTGTCTCACTTTCTCTCAAATATATACATATCTATATATATTTAAATCTATCACAAAGGCAATGTCAACATTTTTCTGACAGAATTAGTAACTTAAAAACAATATGGAAGACTGTACATCTATCTATAGTGTATTTAAGAATACTGATGTTTCTAATCTTGTGTGTGGTGTGGGTGCAAGTGCCATCGTGTGATTGTGGATGCCAAAGGGCAACTTCAAGTCAAGGTGTTCGTCTTCCACCCTGTTGAAGGCAGGTCTCTTGTGTTTACCACCCCTTATGCCAGGCTAAGCTGACCTGCAAGCTTCTGAGATTCTCTTGTCCTGGCCTCCCTTCTCACTGGAGTGGGGCTGGAATAACAGATGCTCACTGCTGTGTCTGGCTTTGACATGGATTCTAGGAATCTGAACTCAAGTCACCATGCTTGCATAGCAAAATTGAGCCATAGTAAATACTTACTATGTTCCAAGTTCCAACTTAAAGTTTTGTATACATTAATTTTTTTATTTATTTTCAAGGAGGGAGGGCTGAAGGGAGGTAAAGGGAAAGAGGGAAAGAATATGAATATGGGCTTGCCAGGGCCTCCAGCCACTGCAAACAAACTGAAGATGCATGCATCACTTTGTGCATCTGGCTTTACTGGGGAATCAAACTCAGGTCATTGGGCTTTACAGGCAAGTGCCTTAACCACTAAGCTATCTCTCCAGCTCTACATTAATTTATTCCTACTATTAGAACAGAAGATAATGCTATAAAGTAGGCACTTCCTAGTTTACAAATGGTACAACTGACCCCTAACAACTTGCCCAGCACCATGCAGCCTGTTAGGAGGTCTGAAGTCATTAGATACTAATCCCATTGTTGAACCCTCAGCCTCCAACACTGGTCCCTCTCCTGAGGCCCAGGAAATGCCACAGTCTTTTCCATGCACATTTAAATTTCCACAATGCAAATTTCAGTTTAAAAAAAATGTGTTCAAATGTTATCATATATTAACCAAGTCCAAAGCAGTGAGACTATGAATAAAAAAGGAAGGAACCTCCTTTCCAGTATCTACTTCAAATACTCAGCAGAACATAATGACTAATTCTAAACTACTTGGAAATTAGTTGGCATTACTTACTGAGTTTGACCAAAATAGCATTCTTAGTAAAGCTTAGTAGCTTTGGTAAACTTGGATCCAGAAGCTTACGGCAGACCCATACTTGTGAAATGTTAGAATCTCTACCACTATCACTATTTTGCATGGTCATAGACAATGTGGTAACACCTCAGAAAGAAATGAGGATAAATGTTGAAATGGACCCAACAAACTGTCATCATCTTGTAGAAACTCTGTAGCTACCTAGAAGCTCTAAGAGAAGCATCCAATAAACTATTCAAACTCATATGAGAGTTCAGCAAAACTCCCAGATACAAAATCAATAGGCAGAAATCAATAGTCTCCATGTATGCCAGCACTCCCAATTAGAAAATGTAATCCAAAGGAAGCTCATTCATATTAGACGCAAAAATCTATAAAATCCCTGGGGATAAAACTAATAAGAAATGTGCAAGAAAATGTACAACTTGACTAAAAACATTAAGGAGCTCCCCAATAAATGAGGAGACTCTGGATGGTACTGTCATTACTATGAAGGTGAGAGCTCTTTATAAATCGATGTATTCAAAGCATCCAGTGACAGACACACTTTCATTTATAATGGCAGATTATTCATAAGAATCACATGCATTTTACAAGCATTATTTACTTAATCAAATATTTGAAAGTTTTTAAAAATATTTTATTTATTCATTTTCAAGCAGAGAGAGAGAGAGAGAGAGAGAGAGAGAGAGAGAGTACCAGAGCCACCACCTTTTGGGTCTGGCCCATGTGGGTCCTGAGGAATTTAACTGGGGGCCTTAGGCACTGGAGGCAAGTGCCTTAACCACCGAGCCATCTCTCCAGCCCAAATATTTGAAAGTTTTAAGAAGGTTAAAAAGGTCTGAACCATATGAGAAATCAGAGAAAAAAATATCAAAATAGGAGAAAGCAATTCTAAAAGACCATGAAACCAAAATTAAAATCAGAGACACAAGTGAGCATAAAAGAAAGATGGTGATGGACCATTGGAAGAGAAGTAATGGAGAGCCAGCAGAGCTACTAAACCAAGCAGAGGTCTGTGCCAGGACTCTGAGCTGAAAGGTCCATAGATACAACATGGGCATGGTGGCCACAATTGTGAGCACATTCTGGGTTAAATGAGTAGTGGTAAGAGAAAAGCAAGTACCAGATTACCCAGGAGTCAGCTAGAAAAGTGGGACCCCAAAACACATTTGAAGAATTTGATTCCAACATAAGTCAACCAGAGAAAACTAATGCCTTGTCAGGCTCCCTTACTCTTATGCTCTAGTTTGATGCCATGGTTTATTGTAAGTCAGATATGGAGGTAGGGCAGCCTAAAATCCCAGTGCTTATGGGGCCCATGGGTCTCACTGTCAAACTTGAGTGTCCACAGATGGAGCCCTCACCCAACAGCATCTTAAGGAATTGATGTCAGCAGCCAAGAGCAGCACATCCACAAGAGAGCACAGCTCTTCCACACATCAACGAGCCATGGGCAGCTACACTCATTGCTCTCACAAGTTCAAGGCTGATGTAAGGGAGGAGAGAGGGCACCATGGTTTGCAGTGAACTATTTGGATAAATAAATTAGATAATATTTTATTTTGTTTATTTATTTGAAAGCAGAAAGAAACAGAAAGAAGGGTCTGGAGAGATTTCTCAGCAGTTAAGGCTCTTGCCTGAAAAGCCTAATGACCCAGGTTTGATACCCCAGTACCCACATGAAGCCAGATGCACAAAGTGGCACATGCATCTGGAGTTTGTTTGCAGTGACTAGAGACCCTGATGTGCCCATTCTTTTTCTCATCTGTCTCTCTCTCTATCTCTATCTCTATCTCTCATCTCTCTCAGCTTGCTAATAGATAAAAAGAATATTTATAGCTTTGAGAGAGAGAGAGAGAGAGAGAGAGAATGGGCACACCAAGGCCTCTAGCCACTGCAAATGAACTCCAGATAGATGCATAAGCCACTTTGTGCATCTGGCTTTACGTGGGAACTGAGAAATCAAACCTGGGTCATTAGGCTTTGCAGGCAAGTACCTTAACCACTGAGAAATCTCTCCAACCCGATAATACTTATTATTAGCCATTAAATTCTGCTAGGATATATGTTATGTAGGTAGAAGGAAAGACAGTAATTGAAGAAATGCAAATTAAAATAACAATGAAGTATGCCTATGAGCCGCTGGATTGACAAAAATTAAAAGGCTGATAATATCAAGTGTTGGCAAGAAAGTGAGAAAGTGGGTGCTCTCTTTACACTGGCAAATGGGCATGAAAATTGATTCAGTTTTCTTAAGGGCAATTTGGCAGAAACTATTTAAAATTTTAAATGTGCCAGCTGTTCAGCCAAGCAAGTCCAGGTCTTGGAATCTACCTAGATAAAAACTTCCAGGCATACATGGGGATGTTCACTACACTGTAATTTGTAACTGTGAAAAATCAGAACTTAAGTATCTATTAAGAGAAGTATCTGTTAACAGGGAGACATGTGTGAGAGTCTGTGGTGGGCTTGCATGACGGCACACAACCCTGGAAACCCAGTAGAGAGTGAAAATAAGCAGGGTGCAGTGTGCTGGACACAGTCAGCATTATTTATGCATTCAAAACACACAAAAGCAAAGAAAAACTCTATTCCATTGTGTGTGCAGATAAATGTAATCACAGAGGGAATGTTCTAGAAACATATACCTGGTAAATGGAACTTTTATTTCTTCTAATTATTTCTTAAATATGACAGGTATTGTGTATTATTTGTGACATTGAAAGATGTAAAAGTGTTAAAGGCTGAAGGTAAGAGACTAAAACCAAGTGAACAGTATGTGCCCAACATATGGAGCAGTGAGCAGGAAAGAGCTGTGGACATGAGGCCAGCTCTTGGTGTGGTTGCCTTGGTCATCCTGTGCCCCAAAGGGCTCTAAGCGCCATGGAAACAGCAGTGGGGTAGGCTGGGAGGCTGCAGGGCTCTTCAATGCCTCAGCATGGTGAGAAGACTGAGGGCAAGCCCTCCTTCACTCAGGGAGGCCCAGGCAGTCTTCTCTAGGGCTCTAGGCATTCCGCAAGGCCACCTCATGGCAGCCTCTCCTGACCTTCCCTAATGGAGGACTTCCCCCACTTTCCCCAAGTAACACTCAAGGACCCCAGCAGGAAGCTTCCCAAGGGCCAAAATGTTCCCCAACACTTCACCCCTGCAGGGCTGCCTGCTGCCACCTTCTAACACCAGGCCAAAGCTGCTGCCCCAGACCTGCTTCTCCCCTGGCACACCACAAACCCATGGCCCTGCCTGACCCTCATGTGAAGACTGGCCTTTGCTTAGTCCCACACCATTCCTGCCTTCCACATCAGCCTCCGCTGTTTTCACCCAGTGTCTAGAGCCAGCATCCTCCTCCTCCTCCACTGGCCCACTGCTACCCTATCTCTGCAGCCCACCTGCCTCCAGGGAAATATTCCAGAAGTTAAACCTCATCTCATACCCCACCCCACCTTCACCCTCTTCCTTTCACAGACCCCTATCTTCCACCCCCACTGCCACCCCTGAGCCTCCACCAAGTCCCCCTCTGCCATCATGATGGGTCTGGCTCCTGTACTTTGGAGAATGTCCTACCATGAAGCTCTCCAGCCTTATCTTCTTCCAGATCCTCCCTGGAGCAAACCCCAATGAAGCACATCCACTGGAGAGGCTCCAACCTCTGCTTAGAGTACATCCTTAAACCCCAACTCGAGTCCCCCATGAAACAGAAATATCCTGAGGCACCCCCCCAGAAAACGAAAAAGGCCCTAACCACCCCACAATGAACACCAAGAACTCTAGCCCTCAGGGAAATGGGGGCATAGACTATAACCTATGTATATAACCTATGTATATATGAAGCTTGACTTTATTAGAAAACAAAGCCTTCCTCTAGCCCAGGAACCAGAATTACTTATTTTCACCTCTCCGCACCCCTGTCTATACTGGAAGCCTTTTGAAGAAAGAAATCTGTTGGAGTCAGTCTGGAATCCCCTGAAGTTAGCTCGGGGCCCATTTTGCAGCTGAATGCATTAATGAACAGGCCCCAGTGCTGGATGCCACCTCCCCCTCTCTCCTCCTGTCCTCCATCCCTCCAAGGAAAGCCCCTCATCCCCACATAGCCTAAGGCAAGGCTGTTCCCCCCACTGCTAGGCCCCTCACCCCAGCCACTTGCCCATCCATCTGCCCAACTAATGAAGAGAAGAGCCTGGTGCCCCTTTCCCAGGAGAATGCCTGCCTCACATTGGCCCTGCTCTGCAGAACACAGCGCCTGCTCACAGGTCAATTGAAATTATAATTAGGTGTGGAGAGCATATAATTAAAATAACACATTTCATTTCCTCATTTACTATAGCTAGCTGTCAATTTGAACTAAACTGGATCCCAAGAAAGTGGGGCAGGGATCACCTGTGCCTCTGCATAAATCACACTGCCCTTCCATGCATGCCCTCTGGCCTGAGGCTGCTCTGACGAACTAGACTGAAAGGGTTCCTCATTTGCTCCATTGTGATTAGCACACTCTGTACCTGGGCATGGCTCATATCACATGTCAGACATTTTGGGGCCTCCATGGAGCACTAGCCATATGCAGGAGAACTCCTAGTCATCCTTAAAAACCTTATTCCGAAGGGCTGGAGAGATGGCTCAGTGGTTAAGACACTTGCCTACAAAACCTAATGACCCAGGTTAAATTCCCCAGTACTAACGTAAAGCCAAACACACAAAGTGACTCATGCGTCTGAAGTTCACTTGCAGAGGCTGGAGGCCCTGGAGCGCCCATTCTTTCTCTCTCTCTCTCTCTCTCTCTCTCTCTCTCTCTCTCTCTCTCTCTCTCTCTCTCTCTCTCTCTCTCTCTCTCTCTCCTGGCAAATAAATAAAAATATTTTTTTTAAAAATAATTCCAATTTTCACCTGCACTGTGCTCTAGGGACATAAGATGTTCCAGAGAAAGAAATGGAGGCTTCCTCATTCTGCGCCACGGAGGGAGGCTGAGGATATGGATGAGTCTACAAAGCTTTTCCAGGGTCCTCCCTCTGGTGGCTACAGGCCCACTCCTCCTAGGACATGGATCTGTTCAATGACTGCCATCTTCTATGTTTGGTCAACAGAAGTGGGGCTCAGGAGGAGCCACTGCAATATGTATGAACTCTGCCTCTTAAATCTACACTGTGACTTCTGTTGAATAACCATTAAAACCTTTGTATTAGCTGCCATCAGCTCTACCTGGCCAGTGCCACCTTGTCCTCATGCCTCCTTCAGGACCAAGTGAAGGAGAGAAGCACAGCTACTGAGTACCTCCTAGGAGCAGCCCTCTGAACGGAATTTTACGTCCGCTGCCTCGATGTTTCGACATTTCTAAAACCGGTGTGCAAAGCGAGAGCTACACAGGATGTTAACAGATGCACGACCAGAGATAATTCCATATCCAACTCATCCTGCAAATGCTGAGTTCGTGGACCTCAAGGAGCTGCTTTACTGCAAGACTTCTTAGAGCCTTAAATATGCTGACATATGTGGTGATGTCTCCAAGACACTCTCCAGCTGGGTCACATACATTCAGCCCCCATGGTTTCTCAAACAGTAAGAAAAAAAATAGTTACACCGAACTTTTTTTGGGACATGCTATCTGACAGTGAATCCTGATTGTAAACTTGACTAGATCTGGAATCACATAGGAGATAAATCCCCAGGTATGTCTGTCAGAGAGTTTCTAGATTAAGTTATATCAGGTGGGAAGACCCATCCTAAAGGTGGGTGGTGCCATTCCATGGAATGGAATCCTGGACTGAATGAAAAGGAGAAAGCTACCTGAGCACCAACATTCAGTACAATGTGACCAGCTGCTTCATGCTCCTGCCACCATGTCTTCTCCGCCATGATGGGACTGTGACCTCTAACTGTTAACTGAAATAAACTCTTCCTCCCATAAATTGCTTTTGTCAGACATTTTGTCCCAGCAATGGATAACTAACACACTCTGACTTTATTTCATCTTCCAGCAGCTTTAGATGGGAAGATGGCTATCCCCATCTTAGACACAGAAGACAAGCCCCTAGGGTCTCCCCCATGCACTGCTGCTGCTCCAGAGGAGGACTGCCACTCAGCAGTTGGAAACCACATGAAGAAATGTCAAGTGAATAGCCACATCATGAGAGCTGGAACAGGCTCTGGAGTTCTAACCTCACACTCTTCTCAGCCGTAAAAGTAAGGAAACAGCTTCTTTGCATTCCACCAGCACTGGAGGAAAGGGGAACTGGGAAGGAATTGAATATATGGGCTCAGGAGTCAGATGTGCCCCAGGGCAAGCCATTGGGAGGTCTCCCCAGGTCATATTGAGCTTGGGTTCCTGGGGACCAGCCAACCAGGAAAGGGACAGGAAGCCAGAGGTCCTATGGTTATCACACCTGCTGGTCATCTTTCTTAACCTGGTCTATCTGTCCTGGACAATGCTAGGTTCCCTCCTAGGAGTTCTTCATTATATCTAGACAGGGCTGTGGCTAAGAAGACATTTTACTGTTTTTACAATAAGACATAGTATACACATGGATAAACACACACACACAGGGGTAACCCAACATCAGACACAAGGTAAAATGTCATCCCACTAGACTCCCCTCCTGGTCTCAGGACAAGCACACAGGCACTGACAAAGCTTTGATGATACAGTGACATGTGACATCCAGGGTGGTCAGGAAGACATGTGCTCCTGCAGTGAACACAACATGTGCCTTTTGTAGCCCAAGCAACAATGGAAGAAGAAATCTGAGCTAGTGTCACAGCCTGGCCTCTCCACCTCCACCACCCCCAATCCTGCCCACATGTCCCACACCTTCCCATGCCCCATGTCCCCTGGTTGCCCAGAGCCCTGGGGTGCCCCACCCAGCCTGCTCCAGGGCTGACTTTCATAACAGGTACTAAAGCAGGATGATTAGGTGACAAACCTTGTTTGCCAGGAGGCAATCCACAGAGTCATAACCAGGCCTGGCTCCATGGGAACATGACCAAATTGTTTCTGACAGTTGTGCTATTTCACGGGAGTATCACCCACTCATCCACACCATTTCTAGAAAGATCCTTACACATAACCCCACTGACTGCCTGGCCCACTCTCTCTGGCTGACCGACTGACTGATAAGCCAACAAACTGAAGGACCACAAACTAATCATCAGCCCTCAACCTGGACTCCACATCAGACACCCACTGAGAGCCCACATGTACCTCCATGCCAAACCAGGAAAATAGGGCAATAGCTGCCTCTGTGGCTACCCCTCCCCATACAGAGCTGGACTCTGTGTGTCTTCCCAGGAGTCTGTGGCCAGGGGATTCCTGGGATACCATCCTATAAAAGCAGTCCCCAGGAGACCAAGCTCAGGATGACCCTGGGAACCCTCCCAATGGCTTGCCCTGGGCCACATCTGGCTCTGGAGCCCTACTGGGGTCAGCTAAGCACCAGAGAATGCCCTGATACTTCAATGCCCCAATTTTGAGAGCCCTGAAAGGTAATGTCCTGAAATAAGGGAAGGAGCCATCCCTAGGAGTGAAGGAGGGAGTCCTGAACAGAGAGCATAGGGAGGCCCAGGGCAGTAGGTGACTGGAGATGCTGCCAAAGGGGAGCGCTCCCAATAGTGAAGTGGCTAGCAACTCTGAAGAACCAGCATGTGCATTCGCTCATTGTCTCATATACTAATGGTCTTTCACCTCACTTTGGGAACTTTTTCTAATCCCACAAGGTCTTAGAGTGGAGCAGAGGTACATGGTTCAGGCTGCCCAATAAAAATACCCTGTACCACCCTGTCATGGTTTGATCCAGGTGTCACCCACAAAAAAAATGAATGTGTTCTGAATGACTGATCCCCAGCTGACAGCAGTTTGGGTCTTGGAACCTCACTAGAGCTGTGTTGTTGGGGTGGGCTTATGTGGTTATAAGCCAGCTTCCCCTTTCCAGTGTTTGGCACACCTTTGTTTGCAGTGCTGTGGTGGGGGTGATGTCTACCCCCCTGCTCATGCCATCATTTTCCCTGCCATGATGAAGTCTCCCCTTGAATCTATAAGCCAAATAAACCCATTCCTCCACAAGCTGCTTTTGTTTGGGTTCTTTCTGAGTAGCAACTAGAAAGCTGACTACAAAACACCCCATAAAAGCACTCTGCCCCAGTAACAGAGATTGGATCTTAGATGGGCACATGAAGCCAGCAGTGCCAATCTGAGTCCTCTGAGGGCCTCTCCTTGCAGTGGCTAGATAGCAGGTTCTTTGCCCTTGCTTGGTTTTGCAGGAACAGTGACAGACCTGTGGAGGGAACCTGGCAACAAACCAAGTCACTCAAAGCCATGAAATCCTAATCCACAACCCAGACCTGTGCCATTCCCATATCTCTTGGCAAAGTTGAATATTACCCACATAATTGAAGCTGTGCCAAGGTTGGTGCTCCTTGCTATGCCAGGGGCCCACAGTACTGGCCCCCAGAAGAGCCAGGGTGCCATCAGAATGCCATGATGATGTCCACCCCAAGGCTCAGGGTGCTTCCCTGCTCCCCTTGTACAAGCTCATCTCATCCTCAAAGCACAAAAAGTATCACTGTCAGGAAGGACCACTCAGCTGTGTCCTCTTCTGTGCAGCACAGTTTGCACCTTGCCATCCAGCTTACCACTCCCACTGCAAGTTCCTGGGAGGCTCCAGGCCAGATACAAGTCACCCCTGCACTCGTCACAGCGCCTGACACGTGGCACATGCTGGCCAATCTGTTGTACATTGGGTAAGTCCTTCCTAGCACAATGACTCCTACATCCCTTGGATTCACACAGGTAGCCTGGAGGTGAGTTCTTTGTCTCTCCCCATCTCATTGAGGAAAGTAAAATGTGGGACTCAAGGTCAAAATCTGGTAGGTGGCAGAGGCAGGGCTCAACCAGCTGGCCTGCCTCAAAGCTTCCTCCTCACTCCAGGTGAACACCAGCTTGTGGTCCCTGCATAGCCTCCACACCAACTCAGTGCATGGCCCAAATGCATCATCAGTGAGCACTTCAGAAGAGAACAAGTGCCCCTGAGGGCATCTCCTAAGAGCCTCCAGGAGTCTTGAGCTCCAGAGAAGAGTCTCCTGGGTTGCTAGGAAAGTCAGGGACAGGGGGGAGGCAGCATGGGACCAGAGAAGCCAGGAGGCTGGCACAGACTGGGCCAAGGCACCTCAGAGCCTGCACCTGCCCTTGGGAGTGGATTCTGTGATTACCTGGTGCTGCTCCAGCCATGCTAATTAACTTGCTGCTCCCAGGGGTATAGTTCCCACAGCACTAGTGGCTAAGCCAGACAGGGAAGGAGGTGACCTTCCCTGGAGCGCACACCAGGGAAGAAAGATGGGCCTTTGCCTCCCACCTGGGAGAAGGAGCTGAACAGATTCTTCAGGGTGGGCAGCCCTGGGGGCAGCTGCACCCTGCTGAGAAGCCAACAAGAACAAAAGGAAAATGAGTGAAAGAGGATAGCTTTGAGCCAGATGCCAGGGCAGCAACCTGGGGAAGGAGGTGACCTCGGAAACAGAACTCAGGCAGAAGTGACTTCCAGAAGGTCACAAGACAACACCCTAGGCTGGGGTCTAGCAGAACTAACTCAGAGGTATTCCATTATCCATGAAACCTTCACTGACTGAGCCTCTGCTGTGTGCCAGACACAGTGCTGAAGGAGACCCCTAAAGCCCCCTCACTGAAGGGGTGGGCCAGCGATGCAGGAGTAATGGGAAACAAAATTCAAAACAGAGACTGAAGAAGAAATCAGGAAGGACTGTCAAGGAAAACAGAGTGGGCCCACAGACATCAGAGGGAGCACTGCAAGGGACATGAAGAGCAAATGCCTTTTGTCATGGTTTGATCCAGGTGTCCCCCACAAACAATTGAATGTGTTCTGATAGATCGATCCTCAGATGATGGCAGTTTGGGTTTTACAACCTCGATGAAGCTGTGTTGTTGGGGGTGGGCTTATGAGGGTTATAAGCCAGCTCCCCCTTGCTAGTATTTGGCACACCTTCCTGCCGCCGTTTGCAGTGCTGTGGCAGAGGTGATGTCCAGCCCTCTGCTCATGCCATCGTTTTCCCTGCCAGGATGGAGTCTCCCCTGGAGTCCATAAGTCAAATAAACCCATTCCTCCACAAGCCGCTTTTGCTTGGGTTCTTTCTGAGCAGCAACTAGAAACCTGACCCCAACAGTTTTGGTACCAGGATGTGGGGTCATCTGTCGCTGCTAGAACCCTGATTCCGTGGCTTTGGTCTTCTGGAAGTGATCTACAGGAGGAATGTGGAAGGACTTGAAATCTCGGCCTAGGAGATGCCTCGCAGTGTTGTGAGTACAGCTTCATGGATCATTCTGGTCAGAGTTGAAAGACCTGAATGTATTGAGAACTATGGACTGTGAGGTTTGGCTTACAAGGGGGAGAAAGAACTTGGTCAGGACTGTGCCAGAAGCAGTTTGCGTGAGAGGCTTACTGTGTTCTGCCTGCCTGTGTCCTGGAAACCTGTGCAGGGTTG
>PVHP010012723.1:0-12840 GCA_004024765.1 Zapus hudsonius
AAAAAAAGAAAGAATCACTTCTGTATCCTTTACTGCTTTTTGAATAACGTGAGACTGTGTACATTGAAGTGACTCCTGTTCTTATACTAACATTGTTTCTTAACTGAGTGAAATCTCAGCTTGATTATATGCACAAGAAGGCCAGCACCAGCCCAGACAGAATGGAAAAGAATGACTTTCAAGAGTAGAGTTAGCCCACTTCTTCATACTTTACTTCTTTAAAAAACTGGATTTTTGGAAGAGTGGATTGTTTAAGACAAGTTCTCATGTATCCCAGGCTGGCCTCGAACTTACAATCCTCCTGCTTTATCTTCCCAAGCACACTTCTACAGCCTAAAGAAAATAGAAGACACCAAGGGAGGAAAGGTTAGCATTTAAGGATCATGAGTGACAAATGAGGCCTGAAAACAGATGGGACATTGTTCATAATTCTGCTAGGCGAACTCCATTGAATAAAGAACAGGAAACTTATGGAATGAAATATAAATATATGTGAATGTACATATATGATTATGGGAAGAAGGTGTTCTTGTTCAAACAGATCTAATTTTATTTCCTAATACAGAATGTGTTTTTTCTCAGCCAGCAAGTGATTACAAAATAAAGCAAGAGCCACAAAGATTAATCTACTTGAAGGAGCAAGTTGGCTTGTGTCAGTTCCTCATGTCCGATGCAGAAACCAGGGATTCCCACAGAGATGAGGTAGAGATACTGAGAAGTCTCCCCATCTACACAATACACTTTTGTTAGTTTCACTGCAGGAAGCCTGTGTTCCTCTTTAGAGACCAGAGTACTGTGTTGGGCTGACATCAGGTTAGAAATCTCTCCATTGGTTTTTGTGCTAGTAGCTCTCACAAAGAAAAGGAAATGAACTAAGTGGGAGACAGGTATTGGTATAGTTGCAAGTGTTACCTAAACCAAACTTCAAATTCAGTCAGGCATAACGGTACAGGCTGAAATTCCCCACTGCTCAGGAGACTGAGGCAAGAGGATCCCAAAGTCAATGCCTTTCTGGGCTGCAGAATGAGTTCAAGGTTAGCTTCGACAACTTTGTTGAGTTGCTGTCTCAAAAATAAACATGCTAAGAGAACAGGAGATATAGTTTTATGTTAGAGTGCTTGCCTAGTATGAAAATGGTTCTATGTTCAATCCTTAGTATCATAAAAACAAAGCAAAACATCACACACACACACACACACACACACACACACACACACACACACACACACACGCAAACAACCCCACTTCCTACTGGGGATTTTGATTGAACCTTCCACAGAAAATAGTCAAAACTGCCTAATAAAATACAAGCCTTTTTAAAATGACTGTTGGCAAGGCCATTAACTGGGTGAAAGTAAATAGCCAAGTGCTGAAGGTGGCTTTTGTCCTAAGGGCCTTTGCTCAATGAACACATGTCTGAAGGTGGCTTTTGTCCTAAGGGCCTTTGCTCAATGAACACATGTTCACCTTAAGTCTCTTCCCTGCTAAGGGAAGGGTAGGCTAGAGACTCAGATCAGGACCAGCTCCAGATTTGCATCTTAGAGATCCTCCAAATTTCTACAACCACAAAGAGCTGTAAGAGTAAAATAGAGAGGCATGCCTATTCTCTTTCTCTCTGTCTCTCTTCTCTCTGTCTCTCTCTGTTTGTAAATAAATAAATAATTCTTCCTGCCATAGCAAATAAACTCCAGAAGCATGTGCCATTTAGTAAAAAAAAATTGAAAAAGAGTCAAATAGAAATGCAATCTTTAAACTCAGGTATAGTAAATATTGACATTATCAGTCATAGTTTTTTTTAATATATATTTATTGTCCATAATGAGTTACATTATTCAGTGGGCAAAGCATGCGTTGTTATCCCGAATTCCCCAATTCCCCCCCTCCCCATCCCTGATCAGTTGTATATCCTCCTCCGTGGGCTGTCTGTATTAGTCCTTGTGGCAAGTCATAGTTTTTAAAATAAATATTTTATGTGTTTAAAGTAGAGGATGAAAATATATATATTATCTATTACTATGCTTAAATTTTTAATTGAAACTTTATCCTTTCAGCTGTTTGAAATTTTTCAAACCAAAAATTAAGGGGTAAACCAGGATATGATATAAGCTTTTTTAACATGAAAAAGTATAAAGAAAACTAGAGAGAAAGCAAAAGAAAGGAAAGGAAGAGAGGTGGGGCAGTATGGTTGTCTATAAAAAATGTTCAAAGTGGGGCTAGGTAGATGGATCAATAAAGTTAGAGTACTAGCCATATAAGCATGATATCCTGAAAGGACTTGAGAGAGCCTGAGGTCCACCCCCAGTACCCATGTAAAACACTGGGGTAGCTATGCCCAAAGGTAAGCCAATTCTGAGGGAGGTGGAGATAGAGACTCATTGGGGATTTCTGGTCAACCAGTCTGAACAGAAATGGAGCTCTGGGTTCAATGAGTGACTCTGACACAAAACCAATGCAGAAGTGTGATGGAAGAGGGTACTTGACACCAGGTGCACATGCATCTTCACACTCATATGCACACACTATACATATACACATCACACATATTATACATACCTGCAAAAAACTATAACTATATATATATATGAAAAAACTCAGAGCAATCTCGCATGTTTTAATTAATACAAGTTTAAGAAATCAGCTAGCTCTGGAATTCATGCTCCAACTACTATTGAATAGACACCTGATTTTTCATTTAGCATACAAGGAGCTAGAATTAATTGCTCTACTAAAATAAAAAGTGAAACAAGCTTAAAAAGTAATTCTTGTTATATTTGTCAGAGAACTAAGGTCTTAGGACAAACTATGGTCTCAATTTTGAGAGAATTGCAACCTACCAGAAGCAGAAACCCATGAACAAAAACCTCTGTGCGATCAAGACATGCCCTCAAAGAAAACTAATTTACCCATAACTGCTGGAGTTTTGCTAGAGTCTAGCTGGTTCTGGGAAAGCAAAACACGCAAACGCAGCCAGCTCCAGTCACCCTGCACCATCAAGGGGAAGCAACAAACAAGAACTTGGGAAGTTACCATCCAGGGACACAGGCTCGCTAAAAGAATGAGACCTAATTATAAAAATACAGAATTTGTCTCTTTCTTCCATAACTGTGATGGTTAAGTTTTGGTGTCAACTTGATCTGTATACTAATCCACAGAATCAGGTTGACTGTGGTGGTTTGATCCAGGTGTCCCCCATAAATTTATTTATCATCACAGAGTTTCCCTCGAGTCCATAATCCAAAATAACCCCATTTCTCCACAAGATGTTTTGGGCAGGTTCTTTCTGCACAGTAAGGAAAAAGGTGACTACAACAATACATGTTGCCTAGAATATCCTATCTGTCTTTTAACACAAAATTGTAAGCCATACTGGAATAGAATAAAAACAATTTGAAGAGGCAGCAAGCTTCAGAACCCACCAAGGTATGCCAGCAAGGTTACAATTGCCCGACCATAAATTCAAAATGACCGTTTGTTTCATGTGATGGGCAAGGTGAACAGAGAGGTGAAAATTAATGTTAGAGATAAATATCACCAGCATAAGTGAAGAGCACCTTTCAGGGGAACATTAGTTACTTACTTCCTGTGTTGCTGGGATGAAATAGCTGACAGAACCAATTAAGGGAAAAACGTTTTATTTTGACTCATGGTTTCAGAGAAACTCAGTCTATCATGCTCTGGTAGAGTTCATGGCAGCAGTAATATGTGGTGAAGACTCCTCACACAGCAGTGGGCCAGGAAGCAAAGAGAGTGTGGACAGGGACTGGTAAAACCCTTAAATATTTCCCCCTAGGGACCTACTTACATCAGCCAAGACCCACTTCCTTAAGGTTCCATAGCCATCAAAATAGTGCCATGGTGTTTGGAGATGTCGCTCAATTAGCAGAGCTTTGTTTTGCATATTCAATCTCCATCATAGCATAAACACTCACTTCATAAACTGGCCATGACATGTTTTAGTCCCAGCCCTCAGGAGTCTGAGATAGGAGGATCGCAGGGAGTTTGTGGCCACCTTGGGGCTTCAAAGAGAGTTCCAGTTCAGCCTAGGCTAAAGTATAGGGAAACAATCCTAAAAGCAATAAAACCTGGAATAATATATCTGCGAACTATGATGAGGTGATTTGAATGTTAAAATTTTCCTGATAGATACATGTATTTGAACACTTGTTCCACAGCTGGTGGAGATATTTGGGGAGGTTGTGGAACCTTTTAGAGGTAGAAACTTGCTGAAGGGAGTGGGGTCACCATCAGCAGGCTGTGAGATTTGCCAGTCCAGCCCCACCTGCTATTGGCTGTCTGTTTCTTGTCTCTGGTGATGCTGCTTTTCTGGTCTAGCCAGCCATGCTTCCCACACTGTGATGAAATTCCTCTCAAAACATTAAGCTGAGCCAGGTGTGGTGATGCACACCTTTAATCCAACCACTGGGGATGCAGAGGTAGGAGGATCACCATGAGTTTGAGGCTACCCTGAGACTACATAGTGAATTCCAAGTCAACCTGGGTTAGAGAGAGGCCCTACCTTGAAAATCAAAAACCTAAAAGCAAAGCAAAGCAAAACAAAACAAAAAAACCATAAGGTGAATTAAACTATTCCATCAGGTCTTCTGGTCATGTATTTTGTTGTAGCAAGGAGCAAATAACTGATACCTGTGGGAAGACTACAAATCATTTGGGCAGCTGAATAGAAGCTGAATATAAAAAGAAAAATGAGCTGAAGAAATACTTGAGACAATGGAGATTGAGAATTTCTGCAAAACAATGTCAAATATCAAACCACAGATCCAGTGAACTTGGAGACCACTATTATGGTGGCCATTATGTCATAATGCATGTGTTAAAATACTTTGACTGAATGACACTAAAGTGGACCCTATCACAGAGAGTGAGCTTTGGAGAATAATAAGGAATGAATATAGGTTCATTGATTATAATAAATGTACTACTCTTGTGGTGATATAAAGCATGTGGTGTATATGTGTGTGGGTGTATGTGTGTGTGAGAGAAATATCTCTCTATAGATGAATGGGAACTTTAATTTCCACGAAATCTTGTTGTAAACATAAACCTCTAGAAATCAAGTATTTGTTGGCTTGTAGAGATGTCTTAGTAGGGAATGTGTTTGCAATGCAAACATATGGAATGGGGTTCAGATTTCTAGCATCCAAATAAAATTCCTGGTGTGGTGGTCTATACCTGAAATCCCAGTGCTGGGAAGCAGTGACAGGAAGAACCATGGGTCTTTTTTCTAGATGTCTACCCCAATCCCTGAACTCTGTGTTCAGTGAAAGCCCCTGTCTCAAAAAATCAAGGTGAAGAACAATCAGGTAAGTTATTTTGAAATAGCTTCTTATTTTTTGAAAATTATCCCTAAAATTATCCACAGTGACTAAAAAAAGTCTGTGTGGTATATGAAAAAATGTCAGTGCCATCAACAATGTTAACCAGCAGTGAACTCTAAAATCTTTATGGCTGGACAGCCAGGCCAAGTATACAACTGGTGCAATGGTGGCATGTCTGTTTTAGAGAGAACCAATAACTCTCAAGTGGACTTGAGGCTGATTCTATGGGAGACCCTACCTTAAAAAAAAGGAGTTGGATGGAGATCACTAATAACTGAAAATACAAAACAGCTGGACACATATCTAAGAAAATTTGAGCAAGGGGAAAAAAGGCCAAAACACTTTCAGCTCTCAGTGGACTTGAGGCTGATTCTATGGGAGGGAATTCCTGCCTGGCACTGACAAAATAGGCTTCTTTTTTCAGGTGGCACAACGACTGGGGTGACTCAAAAGTCACAATATTGCTGAATAAAAAGTTTAAAATGCCAATGTTTTCTTGATAGTACTTATGCCAGAATATGCAGCTTCCTAGACATCCTTAGATAATATCTTCTTAATTTCTACTAAATTTGAAGAATGAATTCATTTATTGAGTCAATTACAATCATTTTTTCAGCATCAATGATGCCCCAAAGTAAGATTTTAAAAAGTAGGATTTGATGTTGGGTGTGGTGGTGCATGCCTTTAATCTTAGCACTGTAAAGCCTGAGATGGGAGGATCACCATGAGTTAGAAGCCAGCCTGGGGCAGCTAGTGAGACCCTACCTTAAAAAAATAGGAGTTGGATGGAGATCACTAATAACTGAAATAATGGTAACTGCAATCAAGGATTTAGTCTCTTTAAGGTATTGTTTTCAAGGACATGGGTTTTAGCATGGTCTATAAAAAGACTAATAAACACTACTGGTTTCCAGTAGCAATCGGTATATTGCAGCACATGGATTTGGCTGCTAGTTAAGATTCTTGCTGAAGGAAACTCGAGTTTTTGTTTTGGTCCTGATAAAGGAGTGGTTTCTGGTGTGAAGCAAGAAGTCACATGTTGAACTTGGAAAACATTGTGTCAGAAAGTAAGGATCACCTTGCACTAATGAGAATGCATCTGAAGGATACCAGAGCTAGCCTGAAGGGCTCACACTGGCCAAAGTTGGGACAGTTTGGGATCAAATCAATAATAATAGTGATGAATTTCATAAATGAACTCAACAATCATGAGTTAATCATTATGTCAAACAAACACACAAGTGAAGAGGGAGATTGACATTCTAGGTAATATATAAGAATTAATAGAATTTAAAAAGCAACCTCTATTTTGCTCATATAACTGTAATAATTGACCTTGTTAGAGGTCACCAGTTGGTCCTTGAAACGCTTTGCTGTTACTGAGTAGAATGTTTACATATATTTCTCAGGATCAGAGTGTTTGAGGTACAAAGTGACCTCTCTGTTTTAGAATCTGGTCCATGTTATTCATATTACTAATTTAGCAGACAAAGTGATGAGTTTCATTTTTTCATTTTCATACACACATGTCATTATACTTTGCTCCTGAAGTTCTCCTTTGGACTCTGCAAAATTATATAGGAAACACACACACACACACACACACACACAAACACAAACACACACACACGTGTGCAAACAACACACACAATAACATACCACCTTCAACATGCTCTATATACACAAATTCAGCTGGAAATGAGGCTATCAAGGAACATGGGCTTGTCCTGAGGGCAGGATTTCCAGTCTGTTTCAGCAGGGCCATCTGCATCTGACTTACCTTTTGGATGGGCTTCGGCTTTCTCTGGTAAACCACGTGGTTGGAGCTCTGTTTGGCTGAGCTAACTTTCTGGTGTATTGGCTATCATTTTCTCGGCACTTTTCAACTATTCTATCACTACCATTGCACAGTTCTTACTTTAGTCCCATGCTTCTCTTTACCTGAGTCACAGAGATGTAACTCCCAGCTACTATCTTACCTACAAATTTGGATCACCTTACCAAATGACGGAACCTAAAATCAACAATAGTGGTGGAAACATCCAATAATAGCTTTGATGTAATGTACTGCATGAGATCAACAACATTTATGTAATATTCTTGTCACAAAATTTAATCCCAGCACTTGGGGGGCAGAGGTAGGAGGATTACCTGGAATTCAAGGCCACACAGAGACTACATATTAAATTTCAGGTCAGCAAGGGCTAGAGAAAGACTCTACCTTGAAAAAAAAAAACAAATCAAATCAAAACAAACAACAAACAACCTTCAATTTGATTCTTTTCATGAGGGAACTTTCAGGAAAACTGATTGAGGGTCATTCTAGAAAATGATTGGCTTAAACTCTTAAAGTATGTCAATAATGAGGAACAGATGTTCTGTGTTAAAGGACAACAAAGAGACTCAACAGCTCAATGCAATATGTAGTCCTTGCCTACATCTTCAATGGGAATAATGGACAATCAATCAGAATTGGAAAATTAGTGTATATCAGATAATATTATTTTCCTAAGTGTATCATTATGAGAGGAATGACCTGTTCATAGGATACTTGGAAGGAAGAGAGGTTAGTCTCTCAGTGTCTTCCCGATGTTATAAATATGCTCAATGGAGGCATTAATAGTCAGACAACTAGGCAATTGTTGAATTGAAATTTAGGTTATATAGGTGTTCACAGGTTGTTATGTATTTTTAATATATTTAAATTTTTCAAAAATAAAAAATTCTAAAGAAACAAAATGTGAGAAAGGAGAGAGAGAAAGAGAGAGAGAGAGAGAGAGAAAGACTCACCAAAGTCCTAGATAAAATAAAGCATTCTCAAAACAATAAACACAGACAAAACTGTCATGTCTTAGACCAACTTTTGCTTATTTTCCATGGAACCAATTTCTGAGCTCTTCCTGAACTGAAAAGTGGCCTAAGCTTCTGTATCCCCAGGTGTCATAGTCAGCAACAAGCCACTGGGATGAATCTCCAAATCAGGCACAATTTGGGGAGGAAAGTATTTATTGAAATAACAGATCCAGGAGAAGTTCCAAAATGGCAAAAGAGGCTGGTCCCCTTTCACAGACATAAGCAGAGAGACAGACCCAGCACCTCCAAAGCAAACAAGCACACTGTCCCTAAGTAAAATAATAGCAGGACTGCCAGCCTTCAGCTCCCTTTGCATATGGATAGCTGGAATTTTACATCCACCTCAGAATCACCAAAATCTGGTCTAGGTGACACCTCCTCCAGCCAGGTAGCTGGAGACAAATGTTTAATATTTTTTTTAGTCTATTGGGGGACATTTAATCAAGGCTGTTATGTATTTTAATACATTTAAATTTTTCAAAATTAAAAAATTCTAAAAACAAAAAACAAAATGTGAGAGAGAGGATGAGAGATTCTGGGTAAACTAAAGAATTTTCTCAAAACTATAAACAAAGACAAAACTACCATATCTAAGATGATCTTTTTGTTTATTTTCCATGGAACTGATTTCTGAGCTCTTCCTGAACTGACAAGTGGCCAAAGCTGCTGCACCCCTAGGGCAATGTCCATGCAACCTCACCCCAAGAATTCTTGGTAAGGAATACTCAGAGCACCAGGCAAAGCACATCCACACCATATACACTAGGCTCCTTAGGGAAAACTGACTTTGTTCTTTCACTTCTGCAATACACTCCCAGTCAATCCATCTGTTACATGAGATTTCAGGTGGGTCCTAAGGGTTATCTGTGCATTGTCAGGTAATAAATACCTTTGTTTTCAAGTTTCAATACATCCAGTCTGTCAAAGTTACCTTCTTGTTGGTGGGATAAAGCACCTGACCAAAAAGCAGCTGATGGAATTGTGTTGGTTTTTATTTTTTTATTTTTCACCTATAGTACCAAGAAGAAACTTCTTGACAGCAAGGGAAGGCATGGCATGAGCAGAAGCTGGACATCACCTCTTCCACAGCAGGTGGAAAACAGCAGCAGGAGAGTGAGCTGGTCTCTGGCACAGGGGAGCTGTCTATAACACCCCTAAGCCAGCCCCTAACAACACATCTCCTCCAGCAAGGCTCCACCTCCCAAATTACCATCCACTGGGAATCAAGCATTCAAAACACATGAGTTTATGAGGAACATCTATTTCAAATCACCACACAGTCAAATATGTAGGAAATTCTAAACCCCAGATTTCTTGAACTTGAGGAGCCCTAGAAAAGGTGGGCCAGAGGCCACAGGGAGCATTTCTCCTTCTCCACTGATGGCTCCTTCAGATGTGCAATGGGTTCTGTAGAAGAGATCTAGTTCTATAAGCTTTTCTATAATGTGATGTTAACCCTTATCCACAAGAAACAAACTATAGTTTCAGCCAATAAACTCTGGCAGAAATAATACTGTCACTGGACCATACACAGCCATGAGCTCTGCTGAGGTCCTGACCAGCTTTGTTAGCCTCTGCTGGGATTCCTATGAAGTAAGGAAGTTGAAGCATCAGGAGAAGTTACAGGCTGGGCATTGAGTCCATTGAGTAACCCCAGCCTTCCATCACCTTACCAAGGACTCTGGATGTGTGACAAAAAAAGTGTTGAGTTAATTCCAGGCCAGAGTCAACTACAGCCTGGCAGACACTCCAGGAGCTCTCGGCAGCATGGAACAGAGATAAGCAGTCCCCACTGTTCCTATTCTAAATTTCTGACCTTCTGAATCTGCAGTGATAATGAAAAGACTGTTTTACACCTCTGTTCTGGGATCATAGGTTACATGGCCCTTGTAACTGGAAAAGAGAGATAAGAGCTGTGTCTGGGGACTTGGTTAGGCTGTTATCTGGCATGAGTGGTAATTTCCAAGCATTTGTTCTTATGGACTGTTTTGTAGTTATTTCAGAGACCATGTTTATCCTGACCCCTTGTTTTCTTTCTTCTTTTTTTCTCGTTTTAAATTTTTTGTTAATTTTTTATTATTGTTGTAGGGAAAATACCTGAAGTTTGAACTGAAGAGAATAGTTCATGTATTTATTGATATGGTCAGAAAACATTGACATTTTTGAACATGAAGTGGTGTTGAATTTTGTCAAAGGCCTTCTCTGCATGTGTTGAGATGACCATGTGGTTTTTGTGTTGAGTCTATTAATATGGTGGATTATATTTATCGACTTGCATATGTTGAACCATTCTTGCATCTCAGGGATGAAGTCAACTTGATCAAGATGGATAATATTTGTGATATGCTGTTGTATCCGGATTGCAAGGATTTTGTTCAGGATTTTAGATTCTAAATTCATCAGGGATATTCTGTCATTTTCCTTTCTTGTTGTACCTTTGGATTAGGGATTTGGATGATGCTAGCGTCATAGAAGGAGTATGGAAGCATTCCATCATTTTCTATACCCCAAACAAGCTTCAGAAAGAGTGATTTCAGTTCTATGATGAAGGCTTGGTAGAATTCAGCAGAGAATCCATCCGGTCTTGAACTTTTCCTTCAGGGGAAGTTCTTGATTACATTTTCAATTTCTGTGGATGTGATAGGTTTATTTAGGAGCTCTATTTGCTCTGGGTTAAGTTTTGGTAGTTGGTAGGTGTCCAGAAATTCATTCATTTCTTCCAGGTTCTTCAACTTTGTGGAGTAGAGGTTTTGGAAGTATGACCTGATGATTCTTCCAATTTCTTTGGGGTCTGTTGTGACCTCTCCCTTATCATTTCTGATTGTGTTGATTTGAGTCTTCTCTCTCTTTTTCATTTAATTAGACTGGCCAGGGGTTTGTCAATCTTATTAATTTTTTCAAAGAACCAACTCTTTGAATTATCTATTTTTAAAATTGTTTTCTTCATTTCCAATTCATTAATCTCAACTCTGATCTTAATTATTTCTTTTCTCCTTGAGCTCCTGGGGTTGGAATTTTCCAGGTTTTCTAATGCCTTTAGGTGGGTGGTTGGGGATTGATTTGAGATCTCTCAGTCTTTATTATGAAGGCATTTAGCGCTATGAATTCCCCCCTTAGGACTGCCTTCATGGTGTCCCACAAGTTCTTTTATGATGTGTTTTTATTTCTAGGAAATTTTCAATTTCCTTTCTGATTTCTTGAATGACCCATTTGTTGTTTAAAAGCATATTGTTCAGGCACCAATAGTTGATGTTGTTTCTGCAGCTTGTCCCACTGTTAATTTCTAACTT
This sequence comes from Zapus hudsonius, assembly GCA_004024765.1. NCBI lineage: Eukaryota > Metazoa > Chordata > Mammalia > Rodentia > Dipodidae > Zapus > Zapus hudsonius. Next base: position 11,480 of record PVHP010012723.1, read on the forward strand.
TAAGGCATTGTGGTCTGATATGATGCAGGGCGCTATATCGATCTTCCTGAATTTGTTGAGGGATGTTCTATGACCTAATAAGTGGTCAATTTTGGAGAAGCTTCCATGTGCTGCTGAGAAGATTTAAATAGGTATGCACCAAATTCAAGGGCTCCACAGTTCATACAGCACAATTTACTCAAAAACAAAATAGATACAGACTCCATCCATCATAGTAGGAGACTTTCATACTCCACTATTATCTGTAGACAGATCATCCCAAAAAAAGCTCAGCAGGGAAATAAGGGTGCTCAGCAACACCATAGATGAGCTAGGGATAACAGATCTATACAGAACGTTTCATGCCAAGGAAACAGAATTTAAATCTTCTCAGCAAACACACTATTTCTATTTTGAAACTCTTTCCCCTCATTTTAATGTACATGGCCAGTATCATCAGCTTTGATACAATCAATTAAACTTTTAGCAGGATAAAGACATATTAATAGATTGTGTCCTCTTGGAATTTACTTCTTAAACTTGGCTGTACATGACAATCACCTGGAGAGAGTTACAACTATATAAATTTCAGGGCTTCTCTCTTGATCACTTAAATTAAAAAAAAATAGTGTTCATATCTAGGAATTTAAAAATCTCTCAGCAATCATAATTTGTGGCTCAATTGCGATCATAAGATTAATATATTAAAAAACTTTATTGACAGCCTCTATACATACTCACCATGTACCCTGATCTTACTCCCTTCTTACCACCTTCTTTTGTCTCCCCTCCCATGTTACCCATCGATTGAATCTCTTCTTCTTTCCAACTGTCCCATCTTCTATTTTGATGCCATTACTTTTTTGTTCTCTTATTATGCAGGTCTTTAACTTTTAATATTGTTTTCTTGCAAACAGACTCCAAGACAAATTTTATTATTTAGAAACAATGCTAAAAATTAAAAAAGATAACAAGCAAAAAAAATCCACAAACTTTACTCTGCACGCCTGAGTATATTTCATTGCTGAAATAGATATGCTAAACAGTAAAAGCTTGAATAGTTACAACTTATATGACACACATTATATTTTCTGGGAAAAGGAGACATCTTCAAGATTGCTTGAGAAATATTAAGTATATATTAGAGTATTTATACCTGAATTTACATGGAGAGAATGAAATACTTGACACTAATTTGATCAGAGAATCTGGTGTTGTATCACTAAAGAGTGGGAAAATTAATCCTTGTTTAATTATGTTTATATGTCAACAAACATGTGTTTTACACTCTGCATGACATAATAAGAAATGAAAACCCCCTTCCCCCAATGAAGCATATAAATAATGGGTTACATTGAGAAGTTTTCATTATTGAGGTCATC
>PVHP010012723.1:12940-42810 GCA_004024765.1 Zapus hudsonius
GAGAGAGAGAGAGAGAGAGAGAGAGAGAGAGAGAGAGAGAGAGAGAGAGAGAGAGAGAGAGAGAGAGAGAGAGAGAGAATATGGGTGTTCCGGGGCCACCAGTCACTAAAAATGAACTCCAGACACATGTGCACATTGTGAATCTGGCTTTGTGTTGATAATGGGGAATTGATCTCCAGTCCTTCTGCTTTGCAGGCAAGCGCCTTAACTGCTGAGCAATCTCTCTAACCCCCAATATTGAACTTTTAATTCAGATACAGTACTAGAAAACGTCCTATTTTCATGAATGGTCCTGCTTTAGTTGGTAAGAAAACAAAGAGGGATGTGAGGAGAAAGTGCACAATTTTAAGACTTCAGTTAATTCCTGGTACACCCCATTCCAGCTCCAGGCAATTAGTGAGAACTAGTCATAAAACCATACCTAATTGCAAGGGAGGCTGGTGAATGCTTGTTGGGTCCCAGCCTGGCTGAATGACTGTGGGCTAAGTTTTAGAATATAATAAGAGGCCAGATGAGGCAGCAAACACCTTTTGTTCGAGCCCAAGCATGGTAACATATGCCTTTGATTGTAGCACACCTTTGTCTCCAGGAGGCAGAGGTAATAGAAGTGAATGCTAATAAGCTTTCTTCCTGCTTGCTGAGTGTCATGGTTTGATCCAGGTGTCCCCCACAAACAAATGAATGTGTTCTGATAGATCGATCCTCAGCTGATGGCAGTTTGGGTTTTACAACCTCGATGAAGCTGTGTTGTTGGGTGTGGGCTTATGGGGGCTATAAGCCAGCTCCCCCTTGCCAGTATTTGGCACACCTTCCTGCCGCTGTTTGCAGTGCTGTGGCAGAGGTGATGTCCAGCCCTCTGCTCATGCCATCGTTTTCCCTGCCAGAATGGAGTCTCCCCTTGAGTCTGTAAGCCAAAGATACCCATTCCTCCACAAGCCACTTTTGTTTGGGTTCTTTCTGCGCAGCAACTAGAAAGCTGACTGCAACACTGAGCTTCCGTAGCTTTGTTCCTGCTTTCTGAGCTTCCTTTTGAGAGAGATGGGCTATACAAGGCAGCCTTGGGTTACATAAGGTTTGGATGCTGGAATAAAGATTTGAGATGTGCCCTGACATGTCTCCCAGCCACGTGTATCTGTTCTGGTTGTCACTTTCACCTCTCTCTGACAGAGCCTGTCTCCTGCTGCCAGAGAAATTTGGGCTACCCAGCAGGGAGCTAGGGGTCCATGACCCTCTCCCTAACATCTGGTGGCCCAAACATGGACATAAAAACTGGTAAGAGACCCCCTCTGTGTTCTCTGTTCCCTCTTCTTCCCTACCACTGGTGGATGGCCGATACTGCCAAGACCTACAAACCTTGGAAGTCCCCCACTGTCATAGTCAGCCACAAGCCGCTGGGATGAATCTCCAAAGCACACACGATTTGGGGAGGAAAATATTTATTGAACAGATCCAGGGAAGTTAAGGAAAAGGCTGGCCCCCTTTCACAGATCCAAGCAGAGACACAGACAGAAGCCCAGCACCAGCACCAAGCAAGCACACTATAACACTCTGTGTTTCACAAAATGCAGAACTCAAGGTCAGAGTTCAGGCTCTTCTTTTGCATATCGATCCTTAGTATTTTGCATCCAAATTAGAAAGGGTCAGTCCCCAGGAGGCTAGGCAAAAGTGGTACTTCCTCCAGCCAGAAGCCTGGAGACAATTAATAATTTTAATAAATCCTTAATTCTTTTGGGGGACATTATTCAAACTACCACACCCACTAAGCGCTCTGTAAACACCTTTCTTTCCTGCTTTCCTTTTGCTTTCTGTCCTCTCGTGGGGCAACTGACTTTCTAGGACTGAAGGTCCCTGGCTCTCTGTTGGTGCTCCAACAGTCAGTGTGTGAACAATTAGCCTTTTCCCACACCCCCACACCCAGTCCAGCGCTCGATGGCTTCCCCGTGCCACCTGCATTCCTCACTTGCTGGCTTTGTGCCTGGATTTTGGCCACAACCAGCACCTCTGGAGGCGGCCTGCCCAGAGCCTCCCCTCTCTGCTGTTCCTCTTTTGAATCTTACTGCTTCTCCCAGTTCTATCCTTGCCCATTTTCTCCATCTGAGACCCCAGAGGAGTCCCGTGATGATCTGGTGCAAATCAGAATCTAGGTGAATGAGATTCATTTTGGCCAATGAGTAACGCAACAGGAAAGTCACAGGACCCAGTGCTCAGGACGCTGTGCTTTATGTCAAAAGATCAGGCTTGGAGGTCTGGGAAAAAGACCACAACCCCAGAGTGGGCTTACATTTTTTTTTGGGCCAGGAAGACCGGGATGAGTACTAAGATATACAGGATCCCTTGCCACAAGGAGTAATACAGACAGCCCACGAAGGAGGATATACAACTGATCAGGGATGGGGAGGGGGGGAATTGAAGAAGTCGGGATAACAACGCATGGTTTGCCCACTAAATAATGTAACTCATTATGGACAATAAATATTAAATTAAAAAAAATTTAATAAGGCCTGCAATCTTAGTATCCTAGCAATATTTAGGTTTACTTCAGTTTAATTCAATAGACTTAATTTAAATTAATTTATAAGGCTTTTCCTATAAAGATGTAAAAGTGAGTTAAGCCTCATGGCACATACAATATCTCTGCTACTTACGGATTTGGAACAAGGAAATCTCCGTTTGGGGTTATAGAATGTTCTGCTATTTCTCTAAGTATATATTCCACAGAATTGATGTTTTTCGTTTTTCAGCCAGTATAAAACAAAGGTTTTGTCCGCCTTGTCAGGATCCAGGTGCAGCCCCCCCCCCCCCAGCTGGGAACAGTGGTCACTCAGGCAAGGTAGAGGGCTAACCCAGGGAGTACAGCCTTTTGTTTGAAGTAAACCAGCAGCTCAAGAAATTGATTTTTGCCTTTTTTATGATTTTGGGTATTTGTCTATCTTTTGGTTATTGGTCTTTGCCTTTTTGCCTATGGACTAAGGAATCCGATATGGCCATGAGGCCTTTCCCCAAGAGATGGCTGAGACCACATGGGGCTTTAAGGCCCTGCAGACTAAATTCAATTGATTTGGTTTCTGGTAAACTTGTGGTGATTGATTTGGTTTCTGGTCAATTTGTAAAGCTTTTTTTTTTTCTCTATAAAACATTCATTCAAAGTGAGTTAAGCCTTGTGCTACATGTGATATTTTTACAGAGCTGAGGCAGGAGGATATTCTTACCTAGTATGCCTTTGTCTCCAGGAGGCAGAGGTGATAGAAGTGAGTAGTAATAAGCTTTCTTCCTGCTTGCTGAGCTTCCTTTTGAGAGAGATAAGGATATACAATGCAGCCTTGGGTTACATAAGGTTTGGATGCTGGAATAAAAATTTGAGATGTGCCCTGACATGTCTCCCAGCCATGTGTGTCTGTTCTGGCTGTTGCTTTCACCTCTCCCCAATGGAGCCCGTCTGCTGCTGGCTGGAGAGACTTGGGCTATCTCGCAGGGGGTCAGGGGTCCGTGACCCTCTCCCCAGCAAGTGCTCTCTCCTCTTGGAAGTTCTGTAATCTACCAAAAGGACCCATTGATTGGAAGACAATCGGTGGTTTCCCTCTCAGAAAGAAAGACTTAAGACTGAAGATCCTTGATGCTATGGGAGACCTTTTTGGAAGGAGCTCCTTCAGAGATATCATCTGTTCATAAGATCAAGGCTGAAAATCCAGGAGAGAGATTCTAGTGAGGTAAGAAGAGGTTGTAGGGAAGCATGTTTGTATGCTGGGGGGGGGATAAAATAAAATGAATGGGCAAAGGATATTCCAGGAGTCTTAGGGTCTTAGGTTACCAGCGAAACCTACTATCTCACTGTTGCTGAGACCTGTGGGGAAAGAAGAATTCACAGAGAAACTGGGATGTCATGAGGAGGAAAGACAATGTGGCTCGTCATGCCCACTGTACCACCTTTAGGGGAGACAGAGAAAACAATTATGAGAGAATAAATCATTATACAATGAACAACGATGGTGTGAACAGTTCTTTAGTAGAATACTCAGAAGAAAGGATGAAAGATTTCTGGAATATTTTTGGAGGGAGGAAATATAGGAGGTAAATTTTAAGGTGAGTTTTAACTGTTGAAGTTGAGTTTTTCTAGTTGGAAAAGAAAAAGATGAACACGTAAAGCAAAAGGAACATGGGCAAGTAGAGAGAGCTTTGGATAAACATGGACTCGATGGTCCTATTTGGAAAAATAATATCAAAATATGTTTTCAAAATTAACATGAAAATTATTTTTTTAATTGAAGCAATGTTATGTCAAATTATTTAGGCATTTGAAATTTTAAATCTTTTTGGGAATTCCAGCAGGCAATTTTATAGAAATGATTTCATAAAACTACTTTTTAATTGTAACCTGATGTCCTGCCCTCACTGGAACATCCCCAAATAACCAGAAACTTCCAGTATACACAGCACACACTTGGAGTTTCAGAAACTGTGGCTTTCTTGGAACTCAAGCTGGATAATACTCATAGCTGAGAAAAGTCAGCAAGGCTAGAGAGCATATAGTAAATGATGTGTCTTTGCTCAATATGGAATTAGTGCATGTTGGCAGGCTCAAAATTACTGGGCTACAACCCCAGCCAGGTTATGAAGGATCTTATTTGCTGTCCTATGTTGCTTAGACTATTTTTTAGGAAATAGCTTTGAAGAATTTCATGTGAGTCTATTACACGATGAAATCTGCATTTTTTTGAAAGTCAGCCCTGAAATATCCAGGTCTAGGTAGAAGGCCAGTGGAATGACTTAATATTATTATTTTTTAAATCCTTGACAATGAACATTCAGTGCTGAGAAACGAAGGGTTGAATTAATGCAATAGCCACAAAGTAGAATTGGCAAGGGATCTAGAGAAAGAGACAACAAAATAAAAACAGATGGCCTTATGAACACAAATAAAAATATTCACTTATATATTTATATCATAGGTATTTATTTTGTACTAATAGAAATCTGTATGAATTTTATATTTTACAAATTCATGATTTTTTATTTTGCATTTATCTTTAAATAGGTGAGGGCATGAGAAATATAATGGTAAATTAAGAAAGATAGGTGAATCTAGAAAGGTGAGATTTTAATCTCTCTGGCAGAAAGCATCCCATCCATCTAATTAGATAATGTGTTTTTCTTCAGTAAGGAGAAAATTATTTTCTCAAATGAGGAGTGAATGATGCAACATAAATATAATTATTATTCAATTTGATACATAATATAATATCTATGCTGTATCTTAATAAGCATGACAGCATTTATTACAGCATAGCAAGAGAAAATAAAAATTAGTTTTAGCAATTAACCTTATCCACATGTAAATGAGATTAATTAGTAGTTTTTCCTTCCTAATCTTTTGGGGAAAGTGGGTAATTGTAATTATAGTATTTATGCAAATTTGTAACCAAATATGCAAAAGGACACAATAGTTTGAAAATTAAAGTTCAAATAAGAAAAAATATTCTAAAATTTACCTTTAGAATACTAAGCTAGCCAATTATAACATGTAAATGACACGTTATAATCAAATATGAACTTTTTCTCCAGAGAACAAGCTTTTTATTTTACTTTATGAATTTGGTCTTCACTGCATTTATACAGTAAGTTTTAATGTATGTGTTGAATCTCACTTTTTTGTTTTGTTTTCTTTTTTGAGGTAGGGTCTCTCTCTAGCCAAGGCTGACCTGGAATTCACCATGCAGTCTCAGGGTGGCCTTGAACTCACAGCAATCCTCCTACCTCTGCCTCCAGAGAGTTAGGACTAAAGGTGTGCACCACCTTTAGTTAGTTTAGTTAGTGACAAAAATAAATTTAAAATTATTTCAACATAAAAAATTTTAAAGTATTATGTTCCTCCAAGGCATTTTTTTTGTTTGAAAGATTCTCATAATGTGAGGGTAAAAGGATAAATTAAATCCTGGTGCCTGGAAAAATTAGTACAAACAAATTGGATATTGTTATAAACCTAACATAAACCTATATTGTTATAAACCTAACTGTACCAAACAGTAGTCTTTCTCTTTTCTTGGTTTCATGTTCCAAAGTTTCATTTACCTGAGGTAATCATGATACAGCAATAATAGATGGAAAATTCTAGAAAAAAATCATAGGCTTCAAATAACTTTTCTTGGAGAGTATTATTCTATTTTATTATCATATTATTAATTATCTTGCATAATTATTATGATGAGAATTGATAACGTCTTAATATTCCATAATTCATTAATTAGACTTTATTGCAGGCAAGTATTCATGGAGAAAATCATAGTCCATAAAGAGTTGGTAATAGCCATAGCCATAGTATCATATGTTTACCTTAAGCCTTGTAATGTGTCCTTTATGGATAAAAGAGACTCTTGGACCCAGAAGAGGGGAATATCCCTTATTCTTCTCTGGGTTTTGACTTTCCTTTATTGATCCTTTTTCACCTTGAATTCTTTTATCATGGGAGAAACTAAAGGCACAGTTTCTTTACAGAAAACGCATAGTTCATATTTCAGTTACCTTCTTGTTGCTGGACAAACTTCGGACCAGGAGCAGCTTATGGGAGAACATAGTTTATTTCAGACTTAAAGAATCCAAGGGAGGACTGGAAAGATGGCTCAGCAGTTCAGACACTTGCTTGTGAATCCTAATGAACTGGGGTATGATTCCCCAATACCCAGATGCACCAAGTGTCACATGTATATGGAGTTTGTTTGTGGTGGCTAGAGGCTCTGGTGTTCTCTCTCTTTCTCTTCTTGCAAATAAAGAAATAAAAATTAAAAGGTGTGCTGAACACATAAAAAAAAAGAACCCAGGGGCAATACCATCATTGGCCAAAGAACTGACTCAGTTCCATAGATTCTTAGTAGGGAGACATGCCAAACAGCCAGCAAGCACAAACAACCAGAGCTCAAACTGCTCTGAACACACGTAAGGGCTGCACAAGATCTGCCCCAGTGACATGCATCTTCCACAGCAGGGATCCACCCTCTGGTGACTCAAGTTGTAAACCCAATCTTAGGTAAGTCTTTTTTTTTTTTTTTTTGGTTTTTCGAGGTAGGGTCTCGCTCTAGCCCAGGCTGACCTGGAATTCACTATGCAGTGTCAGGGTGGCCTTGAACTCTTGCGATCCTCCTACCTCTGCCTCCCGAGTGCTGGGATTAAAGGCGTGCGCCACCACGCCCAACTCTCAATCATAATAATAATAATAATAATAATAATAATAATAAATGCCTGCGTGAAAATGGCTTGCTTTATTTTGGTGACCTCATGTGTTTTCCTGACCAGCAGCTCAGGCCATTGCCAAAGCACTTGGTTACCTGCCACAGCTAAAAGATAAGACCATATTACTGAAGACAATAGCCTGTCCTCACATGCTGGAACCAAGAAGGAAACCAGGGCCTCCTGTACTGGAAAGGGCTACTGGGGGTAACATTTGACAACAGTGTAAGTAAGTATGAGGACACAAGGGATCCTGCAAGAAATGAAATCAACCAGCCAAGCAAGAAGTGTTTACCTGTGCTATAGTGGCACACAGACCATGTGGTTAGGCCAGTGTTCTCCGATCAGACATCAGACCTGCTCAGAGAGGGAGAACTCGTGCTGGGAACCAAGTCAGATTCCCTGGGTAGGAAACCAATAGACTCAAGAGAGAGAGAGAAAGCCTCCACTTCTCTTTGGCTAAGAAGAGTGGGCCTAGACATCAAGTCTCACAAATGACTCTGCTTCTCCTCTTTAATTCAGGCTTGTCATGGTTTGATCCAGGTGTCCCCCACAAACAATTGAATGTGTTCTGATAGATCAATCCTCAGCTGATGGCAGTTTGGGTTTTACAACCTCCATGAAGCTGTGTTGTCAGGGGCGGGCTTATGGGGGTTATAAGCCAGCTTCCCCTTGCCAGTATTTGGCACACCTTCCTGCCGCTGTTTGCAGTGCTGTGGCAGAGGTGATGTCCAGCCCTCTGCTCATGCCATCGTTTTCCCTGCCAGGATGGAGTCTCCCCTCGAGTCCGTAAGCCTAATAAACCCATTCCCCCACAGGCCGCTTTTGTTTGGGTTCTTCTGCGCAGCAACTAGAAAGCTGACCACAACAAGGCTGCTCTCTCTTTTGGTTGCAGATCTATCTTATAGACGGCAGAGAACACTGGGGAGAGCCAAAATACATCAATACAACAAGAAAAGACAGCTGACTTCTTATCATGAGATGGGTCACCTTTACCACGTCTGCTAGGACCCAGGAGTCTTTGCAGAAGTGGTGGTCACAGTCTTGATCTCACTGCTACCTAGAAAACCAGTTCCAGAGAGATGCTGACAGACCAGTGGCCACTCAAGTCTCATCAAAACATAGATCTAGAGGCCACAGAGAATTCAACACAAAATCAAATCTCTAACATGCCCACCAAGGCTCAGGTGACATTGCAGAAGAAGGGGTGGAATGATTGTAAGAACCTCAGGGTGGGTGGCATTAACCTGAGGCACCATTCCACATACACCCCCCCATAGAGACTTACTGAGCCCTTCAAGACCCTAGAGTGAATACCAGTAGTGCCACCGAGGAGGGTGCAGAGTGGAATAGGGGTAGGGGGTATGGGATATGAGAATATTACTTTTTTAAATAAAAAAATTAAAATTAAAAATGCCTGAGTCTATGGGGCCATACATTCAAGCTACCACATTTATTTTTGACAATTTCAAAGACCATCAGATTCAAATTACTGTTCAGTGTTTGAGTGGCATGGTTAAGATACACATTTGTTAATTTATTGAATGACCAACTTCTGTTTATATTTATTTTGTGATCAGATCTAACATAGACCCTTGGTGGAATGACCAGAATAATATGGTTCTCTCTGTCAAGAGAAGACATGTATACAAAGAATATTACCATCTGAAAACAAAATGATAACACTATCTAAGGACTTCACCAGGAATAGTTATTTTGATTTTGGAATAGCCTTTATGCCGAAGCACTCACAAGGACAAGCCTTCATGTGGAGCTGAGGTTGCATTCAAAGCTGACCTTTTGCTTAAAAAAATGAAAATTATCCATAACCTGGAAATTCTGCCTCTCTTTGATTCAATTAACTCAGTAGAAAACAACTTGTATAAAAGCTGTCTTGAGAGCTTAGTCCTTCAAAGCATGAAGCTTGATTTTTCAAATAGGACAATATAGTCATATCAATTAGTGTTCGACCATGCAGGGAAGAGAGAGAGAGAGAGAGAGAGAGAGAGAGAGAGAGAGAGAGAGAGTATCAAGGCAGAATATTTGCTACTCATAGCAACCTGAACCCATATACAGTTCTCTAGGAGGAGTAAGAGTTTTACAATGAAGGGTCAAGTGTCTCCTATGGCTTAACAATGGTTGAGGTTGAAGAACTACGTGTGTGGAGCATCTCTGTGAGATGGTAACTGCTGCAGGGTCAGTAATGGTGCAGGACTGAGAATTACTGACATACATGAAAAGAGACTTAGGACATGTGCTAGTGAGGATCTGTGACTATGGTCCTGGAGCATCAGGAGCAATGATGTTCTGATTATAAACTTATTGAAGCATTAGTGTGCAGAGATCCAAGCAACATCTTGAATATCTCTCATTAGAAAATTATCCATTGACTCTAAGGCAGTTACCTTTGCAGGGATTCTACAAAATTCTTAAACATGTTAAGGCAAAACAAGAAGTTAATAGAGGGCCCAGACTGAAGAGTCAATAGAGCCTTATTTACTAAAGTGCTAGATTTCTTTGGACTATCCATGGGGATAGATGATATATAAAACCACTATTTCAAACTCCATGTTTTAAAACCATTGGCTTTGTTAGCTGTGAGAGTAACTCACAGGGAATGTGAATGTGATCAGAGCATACCTCTGGCTTTTCAAGGGTCAATAAAGCACCTGCAGTACAGTCTGATGATCTGGGTCAGGTGGAAGAAAACATGTGGAAGGCTATTCCCACTGTAATAAAAAAGATAAATCACTAGAAACAAAGATCTGGGGTGGTGGAGGTATTTGATCTTTAGTCACACATTTTCCCAAGTTGCACTTCAATGTCGTGTATCACCAGTGGAGGAATGCTGGTTGTTTCTGGTATTTGTATCATTTCTGACTGTGAGGCAATTTCTCGACTCAGAGGGTGTGAAGTGGCGTGTATGAAGGCTTTGCAATACAGCAGAATGAGTCTTTGAGTTTTGTTTCTAGGAACTTCGAGTCACCACAGGATGTCCCCAACTTTTAGTCAATCTTAAAGAAAGATTGTTGATAAAGGTTTTCACTTTAAGATACCAAATGCTCTAAGAAACAGCCATCATACTGATGGTTCTGGAGTTCTCCCCTCTTCAAATTTGTAGCTGAAGCTACCCATCCCCCCAGATTTCCACCCAACCCTATAGTCTGCAGATAAGATGACAGGTCTTCAAGCCAGAAAAACATGAGCTGCTAATTTCCACCTAGGAGTCTTTGGTTTTGGGCCCAACATAGAGATCCAAATTCTTCATATTTTCTTTATATTAAATTTTATTTTTTTAAAAAGTAACAAACATATTCCCTTTACCTTGCCCACATTCCACTGAGTTTTCTCTTCAGTGGAAATGATTGGTACTCACTGTGGGGTCCTAAAGACCTCAGTCAATTTGTGGGTGTGTGTGATGGGGAGGTGTGGTGCCTCAGGCTAAGTCAAAGATTGGTTACTAGAGGTTGGTTGGGTGAAGAAAATGGAAGAATGTTGCTTAATGGATATAAACTTGCAATTATATGATGAATAGATTTTTGAGGCTGGGTGGAGCTTAGTGATGGATGTGCACTAGCATGGCTGAGGCCCTGTTTCACTCACCAGGAGTTATGAACCAACAAATATGTGAAACAAACGAAATTTATATAGATATGAGCAAGTTCTGAAGATCTAATGAACTTCATGTATAATACATTTGAAATTTGCTAAGAGAACAGACCTTATGCATTCTTAACACACACACACACACACACACACACACACAGGAAGGAAGGAAAGTTTGTGAAATGATGACTGTGTCAACTAGCTTGATTATGGTAATTATTTTAAATGTATGTGTATCTACACATCAAGATGTAGAAATTAAATATCTCTTATTTCATTTGACAATTTTATCACAATAAAGCTGAAAAACTGCAATTGCATTACAACAAAATCTGAGACTTCTACTAAAAAAGAATATGCATATCTGAAGGAGAACTTGATCACAGAGGCAGGTGGAGACTGGAGTCATGCTGTCCTACCCGGCCAAGGAACTATCAGAAGTCAAAGAGGCCAAGAATAGATCCTTGCTTTGTGCCTTCCAAGAGAGCATGGCCTTGCCAACACCTTGATCTCAGACTTCAGCCTCCTGAACAGGGAGACAATACATTTCTTTCTTAAAAAGCTCTCTGGTTTGTGGTCCATTGTTGTAGTAGTCTGAGGGAACTAATACAGACGTGACACTTGGGAAACACTGGCAGCTCTGTTTGTCCCAGGTGGAAAGGAGGCTTAGGAGACAAAGCAGAAGCCAGCATGTATAGATAAGCATCTGCAAAAGCTGGGGGCAAGTACAGGGAGCTTTCATGAGCCCCGTTCTTTGATGCATATGTCTTTGCCTTTGTAAAAAGAATCTTTTCTTCCTTAAGCACTGAAGCAAGCTCAAGTTAAATTTGTGTCATTTTTAAGTCCACAGTTCTAATACTTCTTTTGCACATTTTGTTATTTTGATGCAATTTGATTTGGGTTGTTTGGGAAATTGCCATTACTGAAAAATTGGTTTTCAGTTTCAGGTAGGAAAGAGGACCACATTCTCATGAGTGGATAACTGGTCCAGGATCCCCCAAGTGTGCTGTAATCTGTTTAGTCTCGAAAAAGAAATACTTCTCTCACTGGCTGTAGGGGTTCAGAGGCAGTGGAAGGCACTATTTGATCACTTCACTCTTCTACTTCATGGGTCCTTGCTTGCTCTAATTTAAAATAAAATTTCTCATATACATCAATAGATGCGTGTGTGTGTTTGTACATAAATAATACATTAATATTAGCTTCTAGACTAAGCATTAAAATATTGTTATAGAAATAAGAATGTGATCTTTACTCTTAAGAAATTTAAGCACTTGGAAAGCCAAATTTTTTATAGAATGGTACTAGTAGTAATTAAAATATATGCACATAATTATATGTAAATATGATACAGACTGATCTCTATGGTAAAAGTTATGAGTATAATTATTTTTCATTCTTCCATGTCTTCGAAGAAGTAAAAAATAAATTGCTTACGTTGGAGAGGAGACTTGGTGAGTAAAGTGAATACCTGAGTTTGGATTTTTAGATTCCCATGTAAAAGCTGGAAGCCATGGATTCTGTATTCCCAACAAATGATGGCAAGAAGGGAAGCAGAGGCAAAGGAATTTTCTGGAAGCTCATAGATGAGTCTATCCTGAGGAACAAAATGAATTACAAGAGGCCTTACCTCAAATGAGTTGCTCAACACCCAAAAGTTGTTCTCTGACCTACCTGCGGCCTGTGGGTGCCCACTCTCACATACATGAAAACACACACTCACAAAAAGAATACTTGTTTTACCTTTCCAATTAAATTTTAAATTTGATTTTGGTAAGAGATGAGTCAAATATATGGACAAATATAATTGATCTCTTTAATATTAATATATATGTAGTTATTGTCCCTGTCAAATTATTTTACTATTTTGTATACATTTCTTGAGGGTTTTCAGTTTTCCAGTTTGACTAATAATGTGACTATATGATATATGCTCATTCATTTGACATAGTTTTATTGAACACTTATTAATTGCTAGACAGGATTGTCATTCTGTACATAAAACATTGAGCAGACAAAAATAAAATATTCCTTTCCTCAGGAGGCTTCGTGCTAGTGGGAAACAATAGAAAGAAACAAAATATTGCTAAATGAAATAGAAATGGAAAAAGAAAAAAAGATGAAATTCTACGAATAATAATATTTTCCTTTTTGCTTTACTTATGCTCCAGTTTTTCCCCTCAAAATTTCACTGGGTAATATTTCTTAAAATGTGTTCAACAATAATTATAGTAACAAGACTGAGTCACTTTTTCTTAAGTTAATCATGTGTGATAGACATTACTGTTGTTTGAGACACATGCTTTTATCATTTTAGAATGGAATATTTAAAATTTCTCATATATTTTAATATGTGTATCTCCTTATTTTTATAGTAAGGTATGAATGTTCAGGTGTCATTATGTTTAATTTGCGTACTAAGGAAAGTATGAGTTTATGGCTTACTCTCCAGGGGTATGGAAAAACTACTTGTCTTTCTTGCCCCTACCATAACTTTCAGTTAGAGATTTACTGGTACATCCTTAAGAATTCTTGCAATCACAAATTATGGGAGGGCATGGAAGCTGTAATTTCCTAATTGCCTCTACTTAGAAAACCCTCAATATTATAACAGTAGGCTGTATAGAGAGAAAATATCAAAAGTACTATAGATGTGTAATATACTGAGAAAGTTGCTTGTAAACTCAAGGAATACTTATTGTTACAATTAGATTCTCATTGAAGGCAGAAAGTACCTGTATTAGTCAGGGTTCTCTAGAGGAAACAGTTGAAAGAATGGATTGTAGTAAAAGGGAATTTATTGGGGTAGTTTACAACAGTCCAACAATAGCTGTCTGCAGGCCCACAGGAGAAGAAACCAGTAGCTGTTCAGTCCATGTGGCTGGAGGCCTCAGCAGTCCCAATCCAGCCCAGAGGGCCTAATGGCTCCCCTGGGAGGGGCTGCTCCTCAAGTCCACGATGTGAGGCCAAGGAAACTAGGTTCAGATGTCCAGGAAGGGTAGGAGAGCAGGATACAAGCGCAAGTCACAAACAAGCACCAGCAGCCAACAAGCAGGGAGGCCAGGAGAGAATTTCTTCCCCTTTATATAGCCTCAGGGTGGAGGTCTTACAACCCTCCCCCAGACTTAATGGCTTCCTGAGTCTCTGGAATTTCCTTCCTGCACTGCACACACAGGAAAGGATGTTTACTTCTAGCTTTCCTGAGCTTCCTCACATTCTGCCCCCTACTGAGAGGCGGCCTTCCTGTGAACATCTTCAGAGACCCACCCAAGATTACTTGAAAGGTCAAGTTGACAACAAAACTTAACCATCACAGTACCCGACCAAGGCAATTTGTGGGAGGAAAGGGTTTATTTTGGCTTACAGACTAGAGCGGAAATTGGGAAACTCCATGATGGCAGGGACAATGATCGCCTGAGCAGAGGTCAGACATCACGTCCATCACGTCCATCACGTCCTGGCCAACATCAGATCGACAACAGAGCAAGAGAGTGCTCCAGACACTCGCCAGGGGAAGCAGGCTATAACACCCATATGCTCACCTGCAACAATACACTGCCTCCAGGAGGCTCTGATTTCCCCACTACCACCAGCTGAGGACCTAGCACTCAGAACACACAGCTTTCTGGGGAACACTTGAGTCAAAGCACCGTATCTGGGAAATTCTTGTAATCACAAATTATGGGAGGGCATGTAAACTGTAATTTTCTATTTGCCTTTATTTAGAAAACCCTGGAAATTATACTAGTAGGGTATATAGAGGGAAAATGTCAAAAAAATTCTATAAATGTATAATACATATAGAAAGAATGAAGTTGACTATAAATTCAAAGAACATAATCAATTTGATCATTATCTGTATCTGTTTTAGGAGAATGCTGTTCATCAACCAACAGAACAGACAAAATTCCCTGTCCTAGTAATAATGGCTTCATTTTAGAGGCAAATTTGGTTAAGGTTTAGAATAGATAACAATGTATTAATTTCATGTTTCACTTTTTGGGCTGCTGGGGGAAAAATCCTCATTTTTATGTCCTCTTAAATGGACTACTTTATGATGTCTATCCTTAATCTAGGTTGAACGTGGCCAAATTTTATTTTATTCTACTTTCATAATCTACTGAATATAAACTAGAGTGTATAAAACCAAACTATTCAGATGTTATGTGAGTAAAAAAATAATTTCATGTGAGAATTCTGAATTTCCTAAATAAGGTTTTGAATTCTTTAATTCACTTTGACTCTTGAAGAAATACTAAGAACCTAAGAACATTCCCAATACTGCTAACATTCTTCACATGAAAGCTCATTTTTGGGTTAAGATGCTCAACTTCTATAACAAGGATTTTTTTTTTAATTTAAATATTTTCTTAGTTTTTATAACATGATATATTTATTCATCATTTTATTTTTTTTTCTTTTCTACAACTCTTGAAATGGTTTGGGGGTGGTGTGTGCATATGTGTGTGCTTGTGTGTGTGTTTCTGTGTATGTATGTGTGTGAGATGGGTCAGGCAGCACCAGAGACACCCTCCCCTTTAGTGGAGCCAATACCTAGGTGCTAGATTGGCCAGTTATGAACCAATCAGCTGTCTCTATGACTCACCTGTGGGAACTTTAAGTTCTTTAGGAAAAAGGTCTTTGCTCTCTCTCTCCCTCATGCCCGGCCAGCGGAAGGACCTCTGAATCTCCTGGCTTGGGAAGGTAAGGCCTTTCCCTACCTGGGGTGGGGGAAGGCTCCAGATTTTTGCCCTCATAAACCTCTCCTTTTTATGATGGGAGCCCTCTGTTATTTTCTCTGCTACTGCTTGTTTAGCTAAACAGCATAAGTTCTGTTAAACTCCCCGTATGTTTTCCCCCACACTGGTGCTGGAGAACTCTGTAACTCCCCGTGTTCCCTTAAATAATAAAGTCTCCCACTGTACCTTACTATCTTGTTGCCTATGATTTTAATTCTTTAACTTTGTAGACAAGAACTCGGGTACTCCTTAAATTTTGGGGCACATTTGGAATTTTTGCTGGGCGTTATCTAAATTCTAACCCCCAGCTCACCCCGTTTTGTGTGTGTGTGTTTGTGTGTGTGTTTGTGTGTTCGTGGTGTGTATGTGTGTGCGTGGTGTGTATGTGTGTGTTTGTGTGTGATTCTGTGTGTGTTCTGTGTGTGTGTTTGTTTGTATATGTGTGTATGTGTGTGTATATGTGTGTGTATTTGTGTGTATATGTGTGTGTGTGTGTGTGAGTGTAACATGGATGCTTGCTTACTACTGTAGGTAGCAAATGTTTTGCAGATGAGTAACACCCCATCATTTCAAGGGTGTCCTTCTCACCTTGAATTTTACCTGTCATGTTGAATGTTGACACTAGAATATGTATTTTTCTTATGGAACTTTGTGCATGTTATTAGCTTTCACACTGTTTTCATCCCCCTCTTCTATGTCCTTGCAAGTATGGTGTCAAAGAACTGCTTTATTAAATCTTACATTGTAGACCTGAGAGTTGAATTTTTTAATAATAAATATATTTGTAGGCATGTGATGCTTTAGGTGTATTTTTTTTTAGTTAGAGTTTAGAAATTCAGTTTCTTTTTTTGCCCTAGGAAGGATTATAGCTGGTTTTCTATATTTTGCATATTATATTTTTATTCCATGAAAATGAAATCCTGAACATTGCATAAAGTGTTGTGTACATGACTTCTGCATGCATTACAGTATCTTTGATAGCCCATTTGCATATCATTAACTTCAGGATAGGTTTTCCTTGAAAGCAGTGATATCCTGTTACATTAGACTTTCATGTTAGTAAGAGAACACAGTGTCCTTGTAGCTTCTCTGAAAGCCTTGACTGTTCTTAGGAAAGGGATTTGTTGGAGATAGAGAGAGGGAAGGCTGAGTCGTTTGGGAAAGTCCAGGAAATGGATAAAAGGTCTTTATATAATATAAGCTATTATTTTTTATTTTGCTATTTTCCCTTCATTGAGTCTATGGTTCTCTAAGGCGCTTTTGAGTTTGACTGATTTGAGAGTACGGTGCCTAACATGGACACCATAGTTAAAAGCAATGCTTTTCTTCCCTAGCCATAGTCTGATGTGCTTACCAGATGTGCTTCAGGACTTCTTTCTCAATTTGGAATGGCAGGTGAATGTTTATTTTGCATGTGGTTCACCTTTTGTCTTTCCACTTAGAGCACAGTCCTTTCTACATTCACATGGCTTCAAAGGACACTACAGATTACAGCCCAGCCCAGAGGGGAATGTTGCTCTGGGTATAGAGATCTTAGCCTGACTTGGTTAAGATATGATTTTCTTAATATAATCTTGAATTTGGTATGCAAGTATGTTGTTGAGGATTTTTACATCATTTATTAGGGGAAATGGTCTGTAGTTTTCTCTTTTGTTGTGTGTTTATCCAGTTTTGGTATCAGGATGAGACTAGTTTTGTAGAATGAGTTTTGTAGTGTTTCTTGTTAGGATTAGATCTTCCTTTAAAATTTGGTAGAATTCAACATGTCTGAATGACAGTAAATACATGTGCCAATGAAATTAATAGATATTTTTCAAGGGAAGAAATACAAATAACCAATACATATTTAAAAAAAAGTGTTCACCATCCTTAGCCATCAAGGAAATGCAAATTAAAACAACTCTGAGATACCATCTTACCCCCCCCCCCCCCCGTTCAGAATAGCTAGTGTCAAAAAACAAACAAACAAATAACAACAATGCTGGCAAGAAGCACCTATTCACTGTTGGTGGGATTGTAAACTGGTATAGCCACTGTGGAAATTAGTGTGGAGGCTTCTCAAAAAAACTAAAAATAAATCTATCATATGACCTAGCTATATCATTCTTGTGCATATGTCCAAAGGACTTTATATCCAGTCACAGAGGTACTTGAACACTCATGTTTATTACTGCTCTATTCAGGATAGCAAGGAAATGGAACCTTCCTAATTTTCCAAAAATAAATAAATAAATAAAGTGTGGTACATATATCCAAAATAATTCAGCTGTAATGAAAAATAAAATTTGCAGGAAAATGGATGGAATCAGAAAATATATCAAGTGAAGTAACTCAGGCTCAGAAAGACAATCTCATATGCAAATCTGAGTTTCTGATTTTATATATGTTTATTTATGTATGAGTGTAACTCAGGTGTCAGGCAATTAGAAAGGGTGCCATGAGAAGGAGAAACAGAGGCTCTGAAAGAGGGAACAGGAGAGTGTAGCATACTGAGCTGGGGCTAGAACTTAGAAAACACCCAGTGAAATTCCAATGTACCACAAAAATTAAGGAGTACCCGAATCCTTGTCTATAAAGTTAAAGAATTAAAATTATAGACCAGCCAGAGGTTAAGGTATAGTGGGAGACTTTATTTAAAGGAAAATGGGGCATTACAGAGATCTCTAGCCACCAGTGTGGGGAGAACACGTGGGAGAGGTTTTAACAAAATCTATGCTGTTTAACTAAACAAGCAGGAAAAGAAAAGATCATGAGATGGAAAGGTTCATGTGGGAAAGAAATCTGGCCCCTCACCACAGGCTGTGGTGAGGGACCCTTACCTACGTCTTTCTGTTAGGCCATGTGAGGGAAGAAGAGACAGAACTATCTGTTCAGTGAGTATTTCCTGTCCCAGGTGAGCAGAGAGACAGCTGGTTGGTTCATACCTGACCAATCAGTTTTAGCTCCTTGGTTTGAGCTCTAGCTAGACACCTCCCACTCAAGGGGAAGGGTCAATGGAACTTGCCTGAACTGTCACAGGAGTAATAGGACGGTGTGATGGGAAAGCAGAAAGGTTAGGGAGGAGGGCCAGCAGTGAGCTATGGAGAGGAGTGGGTGAGGATCCACTGAAACTCAGCTTGAAAGGCCACATTGTATGCTAATTAAAAACAACAATATGAGTGATCATCAAAGACCTCAGCCTTGGGTCTGCTTTTCTGAACAGGGCATCAGTGGTGGAGGTTTTCTATCATCGCCTCCAAGAAGCTGAGTCTCCATTCATGCACAGGAGTGCTTCCTGGGAAATCTGCCTCAGACAGATAGAGGATCCTTCCATTGTTTTCTTGAGCTCATTATTATCCTCACAGTAAAGTGCATATTTTGCCTAAGCTTTGATTCCTCTGCAATTTTATGTATACAAAGCATTGCATTTTTCTTCTTATGTTGGTTGGGAAATCTCTAATTATCCTCGTTACTGTGCTGTTAGAATATCTAGTCTATTTTTTTATTATCCTTTTAATGCAGCTCCTAAAATAGGAATAGTATTCTTTACACAAGTTATACATACAATAGTTTTAAAGTCCTTCATTATAGGGTTAATTCAAAATATGACCACATTTATACCTTATGCCTCTTTCAGCACTGAAAACGAATTTGGCATGAGCGAAGAGAAGAGGAACAAGCTATTACAGTAGAAAAACCCATTTTAGAACAAGCAATATAAGATTATCTTTTTAAAAATATTTATTTATTTATTTAATATCTTTATTATAAGTAAGTATATACATTGTATGAGAAAATTTTGAGAAGGTGCCTCCATTTCCTTCCTCTCTGTCCTCTACCCACTGGGGTCCTTCCTCCTTGTGCATACTGGATCTGTCATAGGTTAGGGGGTTATGAACTGTACCAGAAGTAGCCAGTTTTTCTTTTTTTTTCCTTCCCCCTTTGTGCATTGATGCTGAGTGAAGACAATGTCACTGGATAATCTCCCCCACCTTGGCTCTTATATTCTTTCCACCCCCTCTGTTCAGTTCCTTGAGTCATGGTGGGCAAGTTTTTAAGTCTGCTTTATTGTTTAGATCTTAAGTATCTCTGGACCTTTGCCCTGGGTTGTGTTGTGTATCTTTGGTGTTTGTCTCCATTGACCTTTCATGGTTATCATTCTAGCCAAACCTTGAGTAACCTCTGTAAAACAAAAATAAGAAAAGAACGTGAAGTGTTTGTTCTTTAATAAATTTGTTTTTCGATATCATCAAATTTTATAAGAAATATGACTAACATATGAATTAGTTTTCAGTTGTCAAACTTATTTCAAATGTTTGAAAATTTTCATCATGTCTCATCAGAATCGATCCTTTTTGATAATCTCCAAATTTCTGTTAAATTTCGACTGCTTCTCCTATTCCAACCACAGGTTTGCACAGCTCCTGTTTTACTGATGATCTGAAGTACAGCCGAGACAGTGATGAGTCACCGGAGGTCCTTGATCAGAGAATGTGCCCATCTCCGTCTCTCACACTGATGGGCTCTATGCACTCACTCTCTGGATCCGAATCTAATTACTTCAGAGTTCCTATAATGGCCTAGATTGCAACATGAATTCAGCAAGTTCTTACATTTCCTTTGAGAGGCCTTTTAAGTCATAGGAATAGAAAAATTGACTCGTTTTCCACCGGGCCGACTGATTGTGATATGGTATGAAAGCTGATGTGCTGACAGCATGACAAGCAGCTCTGAATCACACGTTTCCCCCTTTAAAAGAGATTTAAAGATTATTTCTTTCCTTTATAGCATCCTCACTTCCCTTAGGTCTTTCTAGTAACTGACAGTGTTGTGCAACTCACCTAGCATTAGACACCCTGTGTTTTAGTCTTGGCCCTTCTGTACACTGTATCACGTACTTTCTCATGGCTGGGACAAAATACCAGACCAGAGCAGTTTATGGATAAAAAAGGGTTTAATTTGGTTCCAGAGGATAAGGTCCATCTCAGTGGGGAAAGCATAGTAGGAGTAGAAACTGTAGGTCACATCACATCACACCAGCGGGAGGAAGTAGAGAAAAGGAATAACAATCAGAGCTGGAATACAAAACCTCCTAAAGGTTCCACAATTTTCCTGAACAGCACCACCTGGGGACCAAGTCTTGAAACACCAGTCTATGGAGGCAATTTCATTAAAACTATCATAACACTGAGCCTGTTTTTCATCTGTAAATTAAAGATAAAAATACTCCTTTCTGGGCTGGAGAGATGGTTCAGTGGTTAAGGCACTTGCCTCCAGTGCCTAAGGCCCCGGGTTCAATTCCCCAGGACCCACATAAGCCAGACCCACAAGGTGGTGGCCCTGGTGCGCTCTCTCTCTCTCTCTCTCTCTCTCTCTCTCTCTCTCTCTCTCTCTCTCTCTGCTTGAAAATGAATAAATAAAATGTTTTAAAAAAAGAAAACATGGCTTAAAAATACTCCTTTCCTAGAATGGTTGTAAAGATTAAGTGAAAACTATCTGATATAGTATTCTTTGGAGAATTTGGGGGATGACTTCTAATAATGCTTTTGTTTATTCAATAAACAACAACAATAAATTAAATGTGAGTTACAAGCATGAACTTCAGGCAAGCCAGAAAGGATTGAATCCTGTCTTGTTTACTTACTAGCAGTTTGAATTTTTGTAAGATATTCTCTTTGTACCTTGCTTTACTTCTGTAAAAATGGCATATTGGTTGCATGGTCTTATACTATTGTCATAAGAATGGAACGTGTTATTATTTATCAATCATCTATAAGAATCCAGACTAAGTAAAGGAGCAACTCATCTTCTCTTCATTGACTCAAGTTTGACTAAAATTCTGAACTTGATGTTAAACAGTGTCTGCTGTAGGGGCTGCTTCTCACATCTCAGCCACTCAGGAGGTGCCAACCAGGGAAAAGCCAGATAGCTTGAGTCTCTAAGGAAGTGTGTTTCTACTCCATCTGTGTTGTCTTCAGCTAAATGTGCTCACATGCAGCTCTCTAGTAGCAGAGATATCCATCTCCCAGGTCCCCAGTGCTGAGTCCAGGCTGGGGGCAGTGTGTTTATACTGTGCCTCAGGAAACACTGACATTGTGCCTTGCCTAGACTTCAGATTTATAGCCATCTAAACTCAAAAGGGGTGATGGCTGTTCCCTTCCCTGCCCCTCTTTGTCTTGGACAGTGGATTGGTCTTTTCAGTCAGACTTCCTCTGTCATGCCTCAGGCATGCAGGGGTTCATTACATTTTTTAAAAAAAATATTTATTTATTTATTTGCAAGGAAAGAGAGAGAGGGGGAGAGAGGGAGAGGGAGAGAGAGAGAGAGAATGAGAGAATGGGTGCACGGGGGCCTCTAACCACTGCAAAGGAACTCTAGGTGCAGACATCACTTTGTGCATCTGGCTTTACATGGGTACTGGGGAATTGAACTTGGGTCTTTAGGTTTTTCTGGAAAGTGCCTCAATCTCTGAGACATCTGTCCAGCCCCTCATTACATTTTTCTTTACCAACTATGGATACTTTTCTGTGAGACACAGTCCATACATCTCTATGTAGCACTTCAGGGAGTTGTGCATATGACTTCATGTGAGATGTAAGATGTCTTCAGTGAGTCTATGCTGGTTTATGGAGGAGTCCTGCTAGTTATCTTCTGATTTAGGTCAATCAACTCTTGCCCTCTGGGACTTAGCATCTTTGGTTCCCAGGAATATGTGCACAACCTGATGCAGCAGGAACTCTGGGGGTAGCATGCATGGTTCCCCAGCATGCAAATCTGCAGACCTTTCATCTCCACAGGAAAGCAGTGGAGCCTGCTTCTGCTTCTTACCATCTTGGTTCTTCACATTGGATGAACTATTTAGGAACAGATAGTTGAATCTCTCAAGGACTGCAACTTTCTCAGAGGTGTTCAATGGGAAAACTTGCAGGAGAGAGAGGAACAGTAGGTGTGACTGATCTTTTGCCCCTTTTCATAATTCTTCCCCAAAGCTGCCTTGCAGAGAGCGCCTTCTGTCACCCTTGGGAACCTTATGCCAGTTTACCAGGCAGGATTCCTGGACCCAACATTTCACACCAACATTTCGTTCTTTCTAAATATGAATTAGGGTGGTTCAGTTCCCCGAGTCCTTCCAAGCAGGCTATTTTCTCACAGTTGTGTTTTATCACATCAGCTGTAATCTTCTCAGGAACATTCCAGTTCTAAAGAGCAGAGGGCTATTATCCTCCAACATCATCCTCGAGATTGGATGTTGTTTTCCCTTGTATCTACCAGTGTGAGTCTAGGTCTACCCATCTGGTTATCTTTTGGACTTTTTTGAGCAGAACATGCATGTCACTGTTCCTTAAGACAGTCACTACTGTTACAGGAAGGAGAAAATATCTAATTGCACAGTGAGAATAAGCAGAAGTCATTGCTCTGTACACGGGACCTTTCGTTTCCTTTCCTACTCGACGAGAGAACTAAGGCCCCTTTTAGTGAATGAAGCAGTTATCCTAGAGAAGCTTGTCTGACGTAAGGAGTACGTCTCTTATTAGGGAAGAATGACTCTTTAGTTCTCCTACATGGGGATGGCGTTGGGTGAAGTGTGTCACATGGGTGGGGTCATTGATCTCTTATCTGTTTGCCATTTGTGTTCAGAGAAGAGCCTGATAATACACATGGCTAGGTTTTAATAACCTCTACCTGGACTCTGTGAAGCATGTGCTATGGAAGGATAATATTTTGGATGGCTAAATTCTGTTTTAAGAGCATAGTATATGCTTTTACTCTATATTTTCATCTTACCAGCTAAGCTACTTGACTTAGATTTTGCTGTCCCAGATGAGGAATGCAGGTGCTGAATATATTAGCTAGATGGAAGTCTGAGCTTTTTATCTCATAATATATTCTTATAAAAACTGAATTTGTAGGACAGAAAAAATGATTTTTCTGTAGTTGGAAATGAAATCCTACGTGGAAGACACAGAAATGCTTGTGGGAAGAGCTGGAGCTATGTTGTCTGAGCTTGAATCTCTAAAACCCCATGTAAAAGGCTGGGAGTGGCCAAGGTTGTCTGTAATGCTGGTTGTGTGGGTGTGGACAGCACACAACCATCAGGTCTCATGAATGGTAAGCTCTGGAATCAGTAAGAGACTCCAGTGCAAGAAACACAGGTGGTTATGGGATGGAAGAGGAGACTCCCTGCTCTCTTCCATCCACCAATGACAAGCCATCGAGGATGTGGCATTTTGGACATACACTTGCATACGTGTTTGTTGCATACACAAACACACCACATTACCTATACTATGCAGAGAGAAAGAGCAATATATATATATATATATATATATATATATATATATATATATATATATATATATATATATATAGAGAGAGAGAGAGAGAGATCTAGCAGGTCTACAAGTAGCAGGTCCTGGGACTCTTCTTCCATAATGGGCCTCTCCAAGGAGGAGCTCACAGTAGTTATGGTAGTGATGTAGAAATTTCATGCTGGGAGAAGACACTGATCTTGACTTCTTCTCTGGGAGAAACTGAGGAAGACTTCAGTGTAACTAATGTGAGCCTACCATGATGATGACTTGGATACAAAGTTGATTTTAGTTAAAGAAACTTTGATAGGGCTAAAATATCCCTAGTTATTTGGTGGGATAATTGTGAACTAGGTCATTACTTAACTAATTCTGTGAATTGGGGGTTTTCTTACCTACCATCTGCAAAATAGGGACACCTCTTCAAGCACCTCACCTTGAAGGGTTGTTTGGAGAAGGAATGTCCATGTTTGTCAAGGGTCAGCAGGGGATCATCATTAGGCATCCATTATGCCATTATTATTTCTGTTTGAGGAAAAATGACTATTATGTTTATATAATGGATTGATAAAAGGCTTGTTTGATCTCATGTGCACCTCTCATTACTATGCTGCCACTCTGTCTGAATGCTTCTCTACATTCTCTTCAGATTTTTAAAGATATAAATACAGTTTTAGTGAAAAGATCATTACATGAGAGAATGCCTTAAGTTTGCACAACTGACTCAGTGTTTAAGTCAAGAAAGCGAGTAATACTTGCCTTTTCTTTACATTTCCAGGATTTACTAATATAACATTCTAATTTATTGCAAGCACATTTCCAATAAATTTATGAGAAATTCATTAAAAACATGAAAATGTCAACATAGAATTTTAATTATTGTTCTTACCACATACTTGAAATGTCACTAAATATCAGGATTATATGACCTAAACAAATCGAAAGCATCTTTAGGGAATAACCATTTCCAGTACAAAGTCATATGTCCTTGTTCCCTTAATGATTCCTTGCTCAATAAATGCTAATGATTGAGGATACAGTAACATTTTGCAAACTTCACTTTCCCAGTTTCTCTCCTCTGAGGGAATACCTGTGAAGTATGCTTTAAGTGAGCCTGCCTTCATTTTAATTCATCAACTTTCTACTAAAATGACCTTTTTCGGGAATGATTTTCCAGTGACTTAGATGTTAGTCCCTTAATCCAGAGCTGTTTAATCAGTCATAAATGGTATAGCAAAAATGGTCTATGAGAATGGTTGGGGAGGAAGTCTTAGCTGCAATTTGATAGGTGAAGACTCAGGGTGGCAGGTGCTCTAGGGTCCATCTAGGTAAAGGAACTGTCCAAACTTCTCTCGTACATTGTTAATGTCCACATCTGCCATTAAATGAAAAGTGTAGCTTATAAAACAAATAAAATTATAATTATTTTTTAAATAACTGAAACATCTTATTTATGTATATGAGCATTCTTTTCATAGCCTCAAAGTTTATTGAAATGGAAGCTAGGGATATAACCCAGTGGCAAGAAGGCATTAGGTTTCATCCTTATAATTGAAACATATATCTATCTATCTATCTATCTATATATATATATATATAAAATCTTTTTCTTAGATGCAGATACTTAAAATTACATTTTTTTCTAGAAAAAAAATACAAAGACAAAACTCTGACAGTGAGAATCATCCACTCTTAGAGTAAAATATTAATCAGAACAAAACATGACCAATATAATTTCAGGAGATTATATTAAATTTAAAAGCCTTCATATTAAATCATATTATTTAATAATCCATTTTATCTTAATTTATTATTAATTTAAGAATGCTTTCTATTAAAATCATTTTAAGAATTAATTGTTTTAGAAAGTTGCCTGGATGATTATAAAGCATATTATATGCTGATTTGAATATCTTGATTTTTCCATTTCTACAGAAACTTTTATTTAAATTGGTGGACATAGGACAAGAATGAGTGAATTGCCAAAGTTTTGGGGACAGGTCATATGTTCAAGTCTATAATAAGAGTTTAAATAATAGTACTTTAATTAAGATGGAGATAGTTCGCCAATTTAAAAAAATTAAAAAGATAGGGCCAGTCACCATCCTGTCATGTTTGGGGCGGGGCTTTGTCGTTACCCCTCCCTGAGGTGCTATCTGCAGTTTCGGGCTGTTTGGGGAGAGGAGACATTCTCTTTAATGATATATCCACTAGTAGGAGTAAGACAGAACTCAGTGGGGATGGGTTAAGGATAACACAGGGTAATCGGGTGATCAAATTATTATATATTATTATATATGAATCATACTCATTACTACATATGTGTCAATATATGTTCTAATATATATTAATTTATTATATATCAATATGCACTTTGTATGTTATATATAATTATTATATAATTTAAATATGCACCATAACATGTTAGGGGCTAGGAAGATGGCTCAGGTAACAGCATGCAGACCTTAGTTCCAATCCCTCAAACCCACATAAAAACCAGATGTAGTAGTGAGCATCTGTAATTCTAGCCTTCCTATAGTAAGGTGGGAGGCAGAGATAAGAGAATTCCAGGAGCTTTGGGTTAACCACCCTGAGCTTTGCTTCAGTCAACATGGGATTCTGCAATAACCAAGGTGGAAGTCATGGACCATCTCTCAGAACTATCTTCTGATCTCACACTGCATTCCCATGCCCACAGTCACACACTCATACATACATAATAATAAAAAACAAACAAACAACAACAACAAAAAACAAACACAGGGTTACACATCTTTACAAGCACCGGCACACACCTTTAATCCTAGCACTCAGGAGGCAGAAGTAGGAGGATCCCTGTGAGTTCGAGGGCACCCTGAGACTACATAGTGAATTCCAGGTCAACCTGGGCTAGAGTGAGATCCTACCTTGAAAAAAAAAACCAAAAAACAAAGAAACAAATACAACAGTTTCAGCTAGGTATGTTGGAGCATGCCTGTAATCCTAGTACTTGAGAGGCTAGGAATCACAAGGTCAAAGCCAGCCTGGGCTATATAGGGAAAACCTGCCTCAAAACAAAAAAAAAAACCCAAAGAAACATGAACCAAAACAAAATAAAGATAATCAAAATATCTTAAATATGAAAAGATCAAATTGTTCCTTCCCATATGAGAAAACTTCAGAGCCTGTGTAAAATGGAACATATATTTGCTCCCCTTACAGAGCATAAGAAAAGTTCATTTGAAAAAAAATAAAGATCATTTCCTTGCATTAGAAGTGCAGTAGTTCATGTCTTTCCAGAATGTCACAATTTAGTAAATGACAATAAATTCATAAACTACATTGGTTTTCCTAGCTGCAATTTGTCAAGTATTCCATTTTCCATGACAGTTGGCCAAGACAAAAATTCCAGTTTTTATTAATCTTTCAGATCATGTGCCACACATCCCATAGGAAGCATGTCTTTATAAATGTATACACCTAGGTTACAGCATAGCTGTAAAGACATCAAAGAGGCCATGGCAGAGTTCCAGGTGCTCCAAAGAGGTTTTCCCAAAGGGCAGATGAGGAGGCTGATACAAATCCAGTGGCACTGAGTATCCTAAATATTTGGAGACACTAGTCAGAGTCAAGACAAGCCAAGGTCACAGTGCAGTCCTGTTTCAGGGTGGAGTCCAGCTGTCTGTCCAGGTGAGAGCCGGGATTCATGAAGACCACAGATATGAAAGGTCTAGACAAAGGGATGAGCAGACAGATGAACTGTTGCACACTGAATCAAGTTGCGAGTCCTCTGCTTGTAGGACCCTTTATAGACACAGGTTGGACAATCCCCACCTCAGGGTTACATGTCCCCCTTTATGACATGCAGGTGAGAGAGAGTTACATCCTTTCCTCAGTCTGCTGTGTTCAATAAATTCTCAAGCCTGGTTTTCCTGATAGGGCTTTAATATGCTTATGTGCTCAGATGGTCCCAAATGATTTTGGTGAATTTATAGGCAGGTTCCCTTTTTTACTTTTAGAAAGAAATTGTTTATCAGTCTGTGCCTTGTGCGTGCTGCTATACAGATGGTGGTGTTTATGTGCTCAAAAAGGAATCGTCATCCCGACTCTGTGTGTACATTCAAAATAGGACCAAGTACTGCTTGTAAGTGGAGTCTCTCAGGGCAAGGCACAGACTGGAAAGCCACTATTTATACTATATGGAATTACTTACAGCAGGTACAGCCTGATTTTAACACTTGACAAAAGATTTGAGGCAGAAATAATCTTCATCAAGTTATTGTATATTTCTCCTTCTGCTTCTGGTCCTGCTAGAATTCCAGGATGGCTCAGGTAACAGCATGCAGACCTTAGTTCCAATCCCTCAAACCCACATAAAAACCAGATGTAGTAGTGAGTCATAAAAAATGGACTTGACTTCCTTTCCTGGAGGGAGATCCCAGCAGGGCAGATTTCCACAAAGGATGCAACTACCCTTGACGTTTATGGAAAAAAGTAAAACCGAAATATGCAGATTCTTCTAGACACTTGAGAAATATGCAAAATTTCATAAAGCCAACATGTGTTGGACAGCAAAGCCTGATAGGAAGATCAGTGACTCACATACATTATAGTCATTTGATCATGAACATCAGTGCACAATTAGAACTAAAATAGTAATAAACTGAATTCAGAGATGCATGAGGATAATGCTTTCAAACCATATGAAAGATTGCTTACTTTTTTCCCCAAGAATGCAAAGTTTGCTCAATATTAAACATTCACTACACTATTTTCCAAATATTTCTCTTATGAAAAAATGTTGGAGAAAATCTAGCTGCCAAAACATTGTAGAAATGCTTTGATAAGACTGAATAATTGTTCATGAAAGCTTTTACAAAATTTAGAGGAGAAGGGAATCCAAGCCAACTATGATCCTAAACATCACTGTCATGTTTTGCAATAGGACGACGAGAGCTTTCTGTGTGTGAGTGAAGCTGAGGGGTTTTGATTTTTTAAACTTCAAGAGTGTACTAAAGGGTTGGTAAAATTTCTTTTTTCGAACATATTTTATTGTCAATAATTAGATACATTGTGTGACTAAATCTTGTGGTTGGTACCCCTATTTCCCTCCTCCCTGTTCCCAACCCGTTGGGGGCTCTCTTCAGTGGGCATACTGGATAAATCCGTGGGGTAGGGGGTTATGAATTATACACAAGGTAGCTAGATTATTTTTCTTTGTGTGTTGTTGCTGAGGAGGGCAATGTCTCTGGAAAGTCTCCTCCACCATGGCTCTTACATTCTTTCCACCCCCTCTTTTGCTCAGTTCCCTGAGTCATGGTGGGTGAGTTTTAAGTCTGCTTTATTGTTGAGATCTTAAGAGTCTCTCTCTGCACTTCTGCTTTGGATTGTGTTGGGTATCACAGATGTCTGTATCCATGTCCTTTCATGGGTAATCTGACTTGCTTTAGTATTAGGTCTCTTGTTTATCTTGCCACTTTCTCATAGATTTCATTTGGGTCCTATATGATAGGTTTGGGGTCAGCCAATATCCCACGTCTTGTTGGTGGAATTGGGTTGTCCGTGGTTCTGAAAAATACAAACAGAATCTCCATTGAAGAGTGAGATCAGTGTAGGTTAAATGAGACACGAATTGTTGATTTGGCAAGATTCTAATGGATGTCTCCTCTCTGTAGAACTCTGGTAGTGGGAGTGGTAAGATTTCTTGATGGCCAATGAATTTGAACAGGTAATTTCCAAAGAGATCCACATATGCAACAAAGAATGTCATCACTACTTTACTAACAATAATCTGATTATGTAAACGAAAGGCCTATGAGATTCCAGGGGACACCCCTAGAATTTTCAATATTTTTTTTAATATATATTTATTGTCCATAATGTGTTACATTATTTAGTGGGCAAACCATGCGTTGTTATCCCGAATTCCCCAATTCCCCCCCTCCCCATCCCTGATCAGTTGTATATCCTCCTCTGTGGGCTGTCTGTATTAGTCCTTGTGGCAAGGTATCCTGTATATCTTAGTACTCATCCCAGTCTT
>PVHP010012724.1:0-30594 GCA_004024765.1 Zapus hudsonius
CACTTATCTACATGAATTGTGATTTATTTTTAGTTGATTCCCAACACATCCCAATAAGCAGTTCTGAACGTGAAGTTACAAAAGTATGGAACAGCCATCTTACAGAATAGTTCTCAATTTTGGATTGTCACAGGATAGTTTTTATACAACTATTGTAAAACTTCCAGAGACATGTTATTAACAATATGTGAATTACTCATGTTAATAAACTATTAATTATTAACCACATGTATATGATAATATTAATTCTGCTCTTATGTTCCAGAGAGAGAGAGAGAGAGAGAGAGAGAGAGAGAGAGAGAGAGAGAGAGAGAGAGATTATAGTTGCTCAGCAGAGCCTTAGGGGATTTATAGTCAAAAGAAAGTCTGAAAATAACAGGATTGGACTATAATGCTACATGTCTCAATTCTTGTTGTAGACCTATGAGGTATGACAAACTCCTCATATGTGTCCACATACAATACTTGCAGGTCTAGTAATTTCCACAAATTTGCAATCTAGGTACCAAAATGATTGAAAAAATTCCACAATTTAAGCTCAACATATAAATCAACTCTGAATGACTTTTCAAGTAACACCATCTATAGAATCAAAGAAAAAACACATTAATTTTAAATTTATTTAATTTTTATTTATTTTCAAGGAGGAAGATGTGTGTGTGTGTGTGTGTGTGTGTGAGAGAGAGAGAGAGAGAGAGAGAGAGAGAGAGAGAGAGAGAGAGAGAGAGAGAGAGAGAGAATGAGAGAGAATGATCACATCAGGACCTCCTGCCACTGCAAACTCCAGGTACATTTCATGCACCACATTTTGCATCTGGCTTTATGTAGTTAGTTGGGAACCCAACCCAGGCAGTTGGACTTTGCAAGCAAGCACCATTACACACTGAGCCATCTCTCTACCCCTGATTCTTTATTCTTGACACATAAAAAGTGTACAAATTTATGACTGTGAAGTGATTTTTTTTCTGGTGTGAGTGTGTGATGTGTGTATATGAATGTCCATGCATGATAGCATGGATGGGTGCTGTTGTGGAGGCCAGAGGACAACACGTTGGGTCAGCCCTCACTGAGGGTCTCACATGGCTTTCTTCACTGCTATGCTTAGCTGTTCTGAGAGCTTCTGGAGCATCAGGGAACTTCTTCTGTCTGCACCTCCTGTCTACCTGTAGATGTGGTAGGACCACAGATGCACAGATGGCTGTCCTCAACAGGCTTTCAGCTTTTTACATGGGGTCTGTGGATGCAAGCTGATGCTACTCAGGCTTCAACAGCAAGTGCTTCATACACTAAGATATAGTCCCAGTCCTCAAATAATGCTTTCATCTATGCATTCATTGTGTAACATTCAAACTAAGGTTAATCTACTTTTCAACATTTATTTCCTTTAGAGTGAAAATAGTCCAAATCTCATTTTACAACATCTCTGAAATATATAGTATATTTTCACTCTTGCTAGCTACCAGAATCAAGCATATTACTTAAATAGATCTAAATTATACTAAACATAATAAGATGCTTAATAATTTGAAATTAAATATATTTAACTCCTGGCTATGTTCTACACCAACACTGTGCAAAAATGCCAAGCATTGACTCAGGTGTTACTTGCCACCTAATCTAAATTATGCATAGTTTTATTAAACTTTGGACATAATCGGAGGCATTTTAAAATGTCAATGCTTTCACCTTGATTTTAAAGTCTTTATACATTTATTATTCACACCCAGTCTTCATTAACTGTTCTTGAGCAGTTATAGATTTCTTTCTTCAAATCTCTTTAAATGTTGACTGTGGTCTCATTTGTCTGCTTTGCTGGAAGTTGAGACCTAGTTTAACTCACAAGGTCTTTCCTAGCGGCATGATTTTGTGTTTCACAACCTTTGTTGCTGAGGTAATGAGATTCCCAAGAGGCGTCTTAACATTAAGAATCAGCAAAACTGCAAGTTTCCCAGATCACATTCTTTTAACCTACACCGTTTCTCTGTGAAGTATTTGAATTGCAGTGTCAACTGTTGTCAGGTTAGAGATTGATCAATGAGAGGTTCCATGTCATTGTGAAGCCAGATTTGACTCTTTCCTTGTCAACTGATAGAATTTAAAATTAGAGTTCATTACTTTTGGCAACAAGGATCAAAGTTAACTTGGTCACTAAATATAAAAATGTGTTGAAACAGTTCTATTTCTACAAATTTCGGCCACTGCCATTTAAACCTACATTTTCAACATTGCTCTAAACACAGTGCTTTCTGAACGCTCTGCTTATGTGTGTCTGACCTCTCACCCTGTCCTCGTCTATTTCAGCACCTCTCCCTCTATTCTTATTTCTTTGACTGCACAGCAAGCAAGAAAAAGGGGAGAACCAGGTGATAGCTGGTGGTGCTGACCTTTAACTATGGAAATGGAACTCACTTTTTTGTTCCTTCCAAATTCAGTTATCAAATATGCAGAAATACTTACTTGACTCCCAGTGGAGGCCATGTTTGTTAAAGAAATCCCACTCTTATTTTATACTCTGAGATGAAATGATGATGATAACAGCATTGAGAATTAGTGGGATACTAACTAGTATCTTATTGTGCTGAATTTCTGTCCTGAAAAGACAAACAAATGGAGTGTTCATAAATGGAAGGTGTGGGCAGAATTTAAGGCAACTTACAAAATCATTTATGGCTAATGACTCTCAGTGAATGGTTATTTAGAGAGGGTTAACTGATTAAGCTTGCCTTTTAGTCATGGGACATTGTCATCCATGGAGATAAGATGATAAGGGCTGTGGCAGATATAACTTACTGAACTCTTCTCATGACATTGATCTCCTCTCAGATATATAACCCTGCCCACAGATAGCCGTGACCTGGCATCAAATGAATCTAGGTGGTTTTCTCGCCCACCCTAGAGAGAAAGTATAAAAGTCAGAGGAGGGGAAGGTGGAGACTGGATTATCAGAAGTACCTACACTTATATTTTTCAGCTTCAAGATCTCTATAAGGTTTAAATTATTCTCCAGTTATGATTAGAAAGTGATGATTCCATGACTTTCTATATATATGGATTTGCTCTAACTATGACATTTTGTGATTTCATGTCCTCTGTATGATAACTCTTCACATCATTCCTTTAGATGTTGTATTAGTCAGGGTTCTCCAGGGGAAAAGAAACAACAGAAGGAGTTGCAGTAAACAAAAATGGGATTTATAGGATTAGCTCACAGCAGTCCCACAATAGCAGTCTGCACACCTGAGAGTCAAGTAACTGGTGGTCATTCAGTCCATGTGGCTGGATGCCTCACCAGTCCCAATCCAGAACTGAAGGCCTAAAATCTTCCTGGGAAGCCTCTGGTCTTCTGTACAGGCTGGAAGGATGAGGAATCTTTGTTTCAATGCTGAAGAAGAGATGCACTACAAGCACCAGCAGCCAGGCAGGCAGGGAGGCAGGGCAAGACAGATTTCTTTCCCCTTTATATAGTTCAGAGCAGGATCTTGCAACCCTAACCCATACTAGTTGGCTTCCTGAGTCTCTGGAATTTTGCTCCTGCACTGCCCTCTGAGGAAGGGATGTTAATTGCCAGCTTCCCTGAGCTTCCTTACACCCTGCCCCATGTTGAGAGTGCTGCCTTCCAGTGATAAACATCAGAGATCCACCAAAGGTAATTAAAAAGATCAAGTTGACAAAAATACCTAACCATAACAAATATTAACTCTTTCTTTTTTGTTCAAAGTAGTGTCTTGCTCTAGCTCAGGCATACCTGGTATTACATATATAGTCTCAGGGTAGCTTTGAAATCTAGGCAGTCCGTCTACCTCTGCCTTCCAAATGCTGGAATTAAAGGCATGCACCACTATACAAGGCTTGATATCAACTTTTTCTTAAATATTAGGTTGTGAGTAGTGGAGGCACAGTGTTTAAGAACTCATATCTTGGGAATGAATAATAATATACACATATAAATATGCACACACACAAATGAAATGCAAAGGTAAAAAACATGTTCCTGAGAACAGGCAAGTGTCTAAGTCAATAATTATGATAAAACATACAGATCAAAATTCATATATCCCAATTCTCAAAGAATCCCAGAGACAGGAGTAATAAACTTGCTTCCAAGATCAGGGCAATCTTTATGCAGAAGTTACAGCTAGATTTGAAACAAAGATTTCCAAGTCTTAAACACTTGGTTTTGTGGTTTGTATAGAGTGAGGATGGGGCTCCTGTGTAGGAATCTGAGTCCCTACTATAGCACTGCTGGAGTTGATAGAAACTTAGAGGCTGAGGGCCTAGTGAGAGTAGGCTTTGTCATTGAGAGCGAGGTCTCAGAAGGGACTTATGTTTTTCCCATGATACTTGAATTATTTCCAGTGAGGGTAATTTCTTATGAGAGTGAGTCTGACCTCTGCATTATTCACAGCCTTCTATTCTGGCCATGGGAAGCCTTCCTCAGTATATCCTATTAACATTATGATGTCAGTTATCATGTGGTCTTCACCAGAGCCAAGAGGATGCATAGTAAAAGTATCTGTGCATATTAGTAAATTAAATATAAGTTTTGTAAAAAGATAACTGGAATACACTTCCGCCCACAATAGGAGTGATTTATAGTTCGGATTCAATGAGACATTAAATTGCATTATTAACATAGTGTCTAAAATTTGAACAAGTTAATTTGTTTGACTTACTTTATCATCCATAAGTGGAAATGAAAATAGTTACTTCACAGGGATTTTTTAAACTCCTAAACTACATTATGAATATTTAGAAATATTTTAAAGAACCTACACAGTTTCGATACGCAATGATTGCTAGCCATAATTTCTGGTGGTTCTTCAGTTACATATTTATTACAACTCTTATCTGTTACATATTTGTTTCCAGATATCACTTTTTCCTTGAGTACAAAAAATACTAATATCAGTGATATAGCCCTGTTTAATACTGCATATGGTTTTTCCATCAATGTTAAAGAACATTGAAGCTTCAAGATGTTAGCTTTATTTATTTGAAGAATGTTACATTAAATAAACAAACAACAACAACAAAGCAACTTTTCCTACAACTTGAGTAAGATCCAACACAGATGATGGAATACATATAAAATTTTCCTGCCCTAATGCAAGCATGATAGAAAACACAGAAAAATATAATAGTTCTTTAAAAGGAAGAGGAAAACCTGTTACTATGAAGCATTCAGTGAGATTCTTGGGATCAATAAACATAAGCATAGAAAGATATATGGGAATTAGGCTGAAAATGACATAAACAAGGCCACCACAGAGGGCACCATTAAGAGAGGAACTGCCAGGACCAGGATCCTCCATGAGGAGACAACAATCATCATGACGAGTTGAAGTAATTGTGTTAAATAGGTCTGTGACAATTTTGGAATGTGTAATTCTCATTGTCCCTTACACTGGATTGAGAATCTTCTAAAGATTAGACACACCTCAGCATGGGTTGGTGACACATCCTCAGAGTGGGTTAGTACCATCATGTGGATTGGAGTCCCCGAAGAAATAAAAGAGGTAGAAAAGGAAAGAGCTAGAAGTCTCCAGTGTCTCCTTTTTCTCTGCTTGCCCACCAAGCATGACATGAAATAAATAATGCCTGCCATGTCTTCCCTGGTGTGATCATTTGAACTTTATGAAGCCAGTAGCCAATTAAGTCTTTCCTCAGTTTTATTTTTATTGTTTTAATCCTAATTGATTTACTATGAAAAAAGGCTGTAATGTTAGACCTCTTCTTTCTTGTCTCAGTTCTGCTGTGGGTCTTCAGTCCAGTTGTTGGTATTCATTGAGGGGACCAAGATGTTCGGGGAGCATAGTGCCTTGGGCTATTTCCATGCACCTTGAGTCTCTTAAAATCTCTCTGCCAATTTCCCCCAATGTTCCCTGAGCCTTGATGGCAAGACAGGGATCTGATTTAGTGTTGCTTTCTCTGCAGCCTCTGGATCTCTGTTTTGATAAGGTTTGAGTCTGTTGCCTTTCCCTGGAACTGGTTTTCAGCCTAGACATGAAGGCAGTATTTATGTCATAGCATGGTCACAATGATGCAAAAGTAACTAATATAGACCTAAATGCCCAGGGATAGAATAGGAGTCCAAGACAGCTAAAAAATGGAGATGTCTCTAGGTCAGGCTAAAGACACTGTAGTATCTGTAGTATGTAGAAGGCACTGTATATCAACATGGGCAATATTTTCCACCAAGAATTACATGTCCTCATAAAAGAATAAATTGGTCGGGGTGTGAGGAAGGCAATCAGTTGGTTATTGCTTGTAAATGCCCAATGGGATCTGTAGTCCCAGAGAGGATGCTCCTTGCGCAGCGTTTGTCACGGTATAGTGTTCAAGGAAACATTTACCGAGTTCACCGAATAGCAGAATGATTGCTTGATTCTATGAAGTAAACTTGATATAACTTTAAGAATAGGTGAATCAGTCAGCATAAGCATACACAAATAATTAGACTCATAATTGATTTTGACTAAAGAAATAAATTGAATAGAGTTTATCTTTTATAGCTTATTCATTTATTCAATGATGGAACTGGCTACACATAAATTAATAACACTAAAAGAATATTATTAGAAATCAACGTTCCAACAACAAAACCAGCACCACCAAGCATGGTGGAGCACATTTTTAATCCCAGCACATGGGGAAACAGATGTAGGAGAATCATTGTGAGTCTGAAGTCAGCCTGGGACTACAAAGTGAGTTCCAGGTCAGACTGTGCTAGAGTGAGAGACCCTACCTCCAAACCCCCACATTCACCCCACCCCCCAGAAAAAGTAAAGAAAGGTAAAGAAAAAGGAAAACCAGTATCAAAGTATACATTTGAATAAGTTGAAATTTTGCGTGCATTAAAGAAGCAATTGAGACAGAAAATAAAGAGTATTTAAAAGTCACCAATAGGGCTGGAGAGATGGCTCAGAGGTTAAGGCACTTGCCTCCAGTGCCTAAGGCCCTGGGTTCAATTCCCAAGGACCCACATAAGCCAGACCCACAAGGTGGTGGCCCTGGTGCTCTCTCTCTCCTGTTTCTCTCTCTCTCTCTCTCTCTCTCTCTCTCTCTCTCTCTCTCTCTCTCTCTCTCTCTCTCTCTATCTGCTTGAAAATGAATAAAAACACAATAAATGCTAGTTCCCTGCTCACTTTCTCTAAAAAAAATAAAAAAATTTAAAAAAATAAAATAAAATAAAATAAAATAAAAGTCACCAATAAAACTCATCTCATCAGAGTCAATGCTGAAGGATGATTAGAGACATAAATTTCTTTATTGTTTACAAA
This sequence comes from Zapus hudsonius, assembly GCA_004024765.1. Lineage (NCBI taxonomy): Eukaryota > Metazoa > Chordata > Mammalia > Rodentia > Dipodidae > Zapus > Zapus hudsonius. The sequence continues at coordinate 7,281 of PVHP010012724.1, forward strand.
AATCAGACTATAAAATGAATAAGTTATTGATAGCATACTAAATTTCAACTGAAGTGTTTAGAAGGAAACAACTTCAAATTTGAAGATGAAATTTTAAAATAGATTTCTTAACTAAAATTAAAACAATAGACTTGATCAAATGAAGCCCAATAGCTAATTCTTTGAGGCAGGTAAGAAGTTGAACAATGCTTTGAAAGTATGAACCAGGAACACTAGGCTAGTGAACACAAAGGAATAATATTACGGATGAGAACAATGGTTTTTGCTGTTTTGAGGCAGAGTCATTTGAGTCTGACTGGCTCTAAACTCACTTTGTAGCCAAGGATCACTCTGACCTTCTGATTCTGCTTTTTTACACCTTTCAGGTTCTGGGATAAGAGGTGTAAGCCTTTGTGCCAGACAGGAAAGCCGGTTTCTGACATTCTGACAGATATTTACGATGATGATCTGTACAAATTCTATAGTATTTTTTTTACCATTAAATTACTAGCCTGTATAATGTCACTTCTCAAGCAAATACTAGTTTCCAATATGCACCATAAGGCTGGAATAAGAGGCTTCTCATGCTCTACTAAATGAACTGGCCTGGCAACCCATATAGAGTGGAATAAAAGCATTTCCATATGAAAGCATTCTTATAGGCAACTGAAATGGAAAATAACTCTCAAAAGTATGCCAAGCTCAGCTGGATTTGGGTGAAAAGTTCTAACACGAAGAATGCAGTTTTTTCTGGCTATGGAATCTAACCTAAAGATGTTTGTATATGGAATATTACTGACGTCCTCCTCTGATGTTAAAACATGCAAAAAGCCCAGGAACAACAATAGAAAACAATAGCACTTAGAACATAGATAAGACTTATGCAACTAAAGTTTCAGCAAAGTTTAATGTTTAATAGGAGGCATAACCATGTATGTATGTTTTCTGTTAACTTGATAGATTTCCCCAAGATACTTTCAAACTTCTTTGATAAAAAATGATTTTGAATAATACTGATGATATAATGGAAGTCTAAATAAGTTACAAATATAAAATATGTTAAGGGAAGTCTATATTTATATAACTATACAGACTAATAGTACTATAAATGATTATTTATAAAAAAACTGGAAAATTAGAACTACACAGGCAGATTACAGGGTGACCAGGAATTCAGGAATATGTGAATGTTGGAATGGCAGTAGATACTGTAACATATAAATAAAAAAGTTAATATTATTTGTTGTTTGAAAACAACTGCTACTAAGATTTATTGTGACATAAAGGCAAATGTAACCATCACTGCATCATAGTAATATATGAGGAACATTCATAGTTTCACAGTGTTAATGTCACAGTATCAATCTAGGAGCGTTTCCAGGTACAACTCAATGTGTGTGTGTTTTAATGAGGTTCTTGAAATAACTTTGCTTTTCAATCTTGTTCAAATCATACAGCAATCATTAGTCAAGAAATATGGCTGAGATTTTTGAATAAAAAAATCAATTCCTATTTTTAAGTAGACTTATGATTGTGCCATTGAGGAGGTAAGCAAGCCATAAATACTCTAAGTGTCAATTTTTATGGGGACATATTCCACTGATGTTGTAAGAGAATAAAGGCCCACAATATTTCTTCATGCTGTGATCATATCGGAGAATTCCTGCATCATTCACAAATGATCAGAAAGGCTGAAATTTCCAGAAAAGATCTATTACATACATTATTTCACATATATATTCAAGTAAGGAGTGTCTAGATTTTTGTCATAACTGATCTGTCCATGTTTATGTCGTCTGTAATCCTGAATAGCCATGACAGATACAAATTCTCCATTTGCAAGTTGAGAGAAATATACCATTTATCCCCTTGAAGATATTTCAGCAAATCATGTCCACAAAAATTATAAAACAGGAGAATCTTTGGAGACTGTGCCCATCCCTTGTTCTGTAGTCACATAGGGAGTGCATATTTAGTGATTTTGTAGTGTTCTCTGCAACTTCTTGAAGCTAATTTTTCTTCTATTTTACAGAAATTGAAAAAGAAAGCTGTGGAGATCCTGGTACACCCTTATATGGAATTAGAGAAGGCGATGGCTTTTCTAATCGTGATGTTTTAAGGTTTGAATGCCAGTTTGGGTTTGAATTAATTGGAGAGAAATCCATTGTTTGTCAAGAGAATAACCAATGGTCTGCAAACATACCCATCTGTATCTGTAAGTACCAAATGCTTTGCTTCAAGATGGCATATGTTACCCCGTCCTAGCATATAATTGCTTTTGTAATTAATTGCAAAAGTGCTGGAACCATGTAATTATTTTTGAAGGGTAGCATTTTGTAATACTATCTTTAACAAGGGTACTCATGCCAAATTATAAATTTCATTACAGATTTAAGTAAAGTTAACATAGTTCACTTGGTAATTGTAAGATTTATATGCATTCCTATAATACTTAGTTTGGTGGCATTTTATAGTTTATAGATGGCACGCTTATGGAAATTATATATCTTAACTATTTTAATAGACTCATTTATTATTTTAATGGGAGAATATATGCTTATTTGCAATCAAAACACTTAAGATATTTATATCTTACGTTTATGTATACTGCATTAATTCATTTTTTGAAATACTGTAGTGCATAATGTACACAGATAAAACTCATTAATGTTTATTGTATACAATAAACTTGGAAAACAGAATATATTTTTCCAAATACATTAAATTTTTCCAGCTTAACTAAAACAAACTCACAATTTGAATAATGTATTGACACACATTTAGTTTTAAATAAATACTATCTTCATTTTCTTATAACAAAGATGTTTCTTGAATTTGGCAGAAACTTCTCTATCATTCTTGCTCTTCAGAAAGTCACAGGAAGAGTGGCCCGTTCTGATTCTATGGACACTTTTATTTAGGGTTTATTCTCTTCCCTACCCAAGATCATCTGTGCAGTTCTGGTTATTTCCAGGGAAAAAATTGCAACAGGAAAATCTCATTTTACTCTCCTCACATCATGTACAGATTAGTTATTGTTTCATATATATATATATATATGTGTGTGTGTGTGTGTGTGTGTGTGTGTGTGTGTGTGTGTGTGAAGATATTTTATTCTAAGTGGTCTTCCAGGAAGATAAATTGGATTAACACAGTACAATCAATAAAATAAATCATAGCCAAAATGAAAAATATAAAAAAGATGTGTTTTGTGAGTTGAAAAACAAAACCTTGAGTGTGCTAAACAATGTTCTTGCACTAAGCCACATTGCAGCCCAAAGATGGACATGCTTTAACAAGGATTTTAATAGAGGCTGGAATGAAAGTCTAGAGAATGTTACTGACTGAAATCAATTTGAAAAAAAAAAATTGAATCTCTAGAAAGCATTTTGTTTTGTTCTGTTTTGCTTTTTGGATCAAGCACCTTCAACCTGGAGGCGTTCTCCCCATGCCCATTTTGTTTTGGAAACACTCATTATATACCCGCTAATATTAGCCTTGCTGTTCTACTTGCTATAAGGCCCCAGGTGTCCTCTATCCTGAAGCAATCCTCTGTCTCATCCCAAGGAATGCTCCGTTTAAAGGCATGCGCCACCACACCAAGTTGAGGGAATATCTGCTAACATTCTAAAAATAGCTAAACCCAGTAATTTTTTATAGTATAAAAATGTAGCACTTAATGATTTCTCTATAATCAATTGTTAACTTTAAAACATATTTGCCAGAATGAATTTAAATAATTATAAATTATGAAATGGTGGGGAGGGGCTGGAAAGATGGCTCAGTGATTTAACCTGCTTTCTTCCAAAGCCTTATGGCCTGAGTTAGAGTCTCCGCTACACATATAAAGCAGAACACACAAAATAGCACAGGTTTCCTGGAGTACATTTGCAGTCAAAAGAGACCCTGGTGTGACCGTTCTCTTCCCCTCTTCTCTCTCTCTATCTCTCACTTCCTCTAAGCTTGCAAATGAATAAAATATATTTTAAAAATAAAATAATAAATTATAAAATACATAAAAATAATTCTTATATGTCCAAATAGCTCACAGAAAGAAAATTATAAAAGTTGATGAGTTCAATACAACCTAAAGCAGAAGTACAGAGGCCCTTAAGACCTCAACAATAAAGCAGCCTTAATACTCACCCACCAAGACTCAGGGAACTGAGCAGAAGAGGGGGCAGAAAGATTGTAAGAGTCATGGTGGAGGAGAATATCCAGAGCCATGGCCCCCTCGGTAACAGCATACAAAGGGGGGGTGGAACCAGGTTGACTTCTAGGCTATCCATAACCCCCTACTCCATGGACTGATCCAGACCCCCCGGAGGGGGATACCCAGCTGACTGGGGACAGGGAAGAGGGAAATCTGGGAACTGGGGATACCAACACGTTATTTGCTCTTTCAATGTATCTAATTATGGATAATAAAAATATAATTTATTTTTAAAGCGGATGAGAGAAGGAAAGCGTATAATAAAAATATCCCCACACACATATAGATGCATGTAAAGTCAAGCATAATTAAGAAAATTGTATAAAAGCACAGTGATTACATGGACATCAATACATAGTACCTTACTATAAAGGAACTCTGGTAGTAGCCAAAATGTAACACTAGGTCAAAGTAAGTTACATAAAAAATTGCAGAGTTTATGAGAAAATTATGTATTTAAGTATGTTTTTAAAAATCTACATACTTGATAAGGTGCTGTGGGTGGTCACTTTGCTCAGTGCTTGATCCCGGTGCATATCATTAAGATTAGTGAATGACAAACAGGTTGAATAGCAACAGAAACTACTGACTTTCTTTACCAAGTTCTCTGTCTTTCTAGTAAGATGGTAGAGCTAAGTAATCCTTTCGTTTTGGGGGGTGTTGTGTTTTTTAGTGTTTTCCCCATATTTATTGTCAATAATTACATATATTATGTGAGCAAGTCTTGCGGGGTACCCCCATTTTCCTCCTCCTGACCTCAATCAGCTGAGGGTCCTCCTCTGGGATTGCTGGACCAGTCCATGGAATAGGTGGTTATGGATTGTACAAGAGGTATCCAGTTTTGTGTGTGTGTGTATGTGTTGTTGTTGTTGTTGTTGTTGCTGCTGCTGCTGCTGCTTCTGCTGCTGATGGAGGCAATGACTCTGGACATTCTCCCCTATCATGGCTCTTACAATCTTCCCGCCCCCTTTTCCACTCAGATCCCAGTGGTCATCATGGTGGGCAAGTTTTAGGCCTGCTTTACTATTGAGATCTTAAGAGTCTCTGGATATCAGTTTTGGATTGTGTTGGGTGTCCTCAGTGTCTGTCTCCATTATCCTTTCACAGGTTATCTAACTTGCTGTATAAGGTCTCTTGCAGAACTAAGTAATTCTAAACAGATAACATGGCTTTAAAAACCAAAAATATTACTCCTTTATAGAAACATTCTTACATCTAATTAAAATCAGTGGTTATAGAATCAAGGATTGTAGTTTGTAGGGAAGTACCCAAGTGGGGAGAAGTGAGCAGCATGTGGTTGTTCCCAAAGAGAAGGTGCTGAAAACTAAAACTCAGCTTTTCAATAAAAGCTCCAAGGCCAGCATGATGGAGAACCCCAGAAACCACTGCACAGGAAGATAACAAATTGGAGCCCAAACACAGTGAGATCCTCTCTTTAAAAAGGGGGACAGAGGAATGACCTTCAAATACTTTTCTTCCCAAGTAGAATAAATGTCCCTTTTACATGTAGTTTCAATTTTTTGTTGTTGTTGTTGTTGGGAACACAAGGAAAAGTAATCAAGACAAACTCCTTTGTAATTTGGACTCAGTCCATGGTTGTCAGTTCACAGCTATTAAAATCATTCTGGATAGAAAAAAAAGTACAATTTTTTAAAAAGAAATGATAAAACTATATATAGTTCTTTCCTTCTATAATCATATATATGTGATAAAAAGTTTGATTTAGTTATCATATTAAAATGAACTTTATTTATTTGTAAGTACAGAGAGATGGAGAGGAGGGGAGAGAATGAGAAAATGGGCACACCAGGGCCTCTTGCTACTGCAAATTCATTCCAGATGCATGCACCACTTTGTGCATTTGAATTTATATGGGTACTCAGGAATTTTACCTGGCTTTCAGGCTTTGCAGGCAAGTGTCTTTAATCACTGAGCAATCTTTTAGCCTTAAGATAAACTCTTTATATAAATTTTACAAAAATAATGGGAAATGACTGTATAAACGTAAATAAATGATCAGTGCTTACGAGTGAATTCTTAGAACAGAAAAAAAAAAAACATACATTAAGCCGTGTGAGAAAAACTTCAACTTCACTAGTCATCAGAGAAAAGTAAAACTATGAGATGTCATTTTTTTCTCATCAAATTAAGAAAAGTAAAGAAAAATAATCACATATTGCACATCATCAGAATGTTATGTTCTCTAATATATTTCAATATAAGTAAACGTAATTTGCATAAGAACATTTTCAAAAACTGAGGCATACTGACCATTGCTAAACTTTATGATTCAAATCTTTTTTGAAAATATATCATAATGAAATAGTGTTGAAAATCACCAGTGAAAAATTACAGTTCAAAAATATTTTAAAAGATACTAAATATCTAGCACCAGATGAATCAGAATTTTTTAGGTGTATATGAAAGAATGTCATCAGAGTTATTCAATAATGCATACAATTATACTTAGTAGATTAAAAATAGATAATAAAGACAACTTATCCAGATGTACTGGTACATGTCAGTTTTCCCCACACTTCCTAGCCTGAGGTAGAAGAATGAGGAGTGGGTTGGTGGTGATAAACACTAATCCTTCTCTGTGTTATAAACTATCAGAGCACCCCATATGGGATAAAAGAACCTCGCCTAATCTGCAATCTTACTCTGCTTTTCTCTGAGCTTTAGGAATCTAGTTCTTTTAACATTCTCAAAATATGTTGGTCTTCAATCCTTTAATGAACCTTATCAATTTCTAGTGATACCTCTATGCGATTTCCTGTCCTATGTTATAAGGAATGAAATTAAAACCATCGAGTGCTCTAACTATCAGGATGAAATCGCAAATAAGTTGCTATTAAGCTCAATGTGGTGGCTCAGACCTACATTCCCAGTACTTTGGAGGAAGATCCAGAAAGATTGTACATCAGAACAGCATGGGCTTCATAGTGAGTTCCAGGAAAACCAGGTTACAGAGGGAAACGTTTCTCTCAAAATTTGCTATTATTTCAATTATCCTCTTGTATATATTTAAGCATATATCACTAAATTCATACAGTGTTCACCTTTCCTAGTATGTGAATGTAGAGGATGAGGGTGTAGTTTGACAATTTGGCAAAATGACCTAGGTTCAATTCTCTTGGCACTACAAAAAAAAAGTAATGATGGTAATATTTTCTATCTGTTATATAAGATAATTTCCACTCTACCATTTTAGCAAGTTGCTTATGGATGATCATAATTGGAGATGACCATAAATATGCTTATTTTATTTATATTTATTGTGCTTTCTAATCTTTCTATCTACCAGTTCCTTGCCTCTCTAACTTCACGGCACCAATGGGAACAGTTCTTTCTCCGGATTATCCAGAAGGGTATGGGAATAATTTAAATTGCATCTGGACAATAATCTCTGATCCAGGGAGCAGGATCCACCTTTCTTTTAATGACTTTGATCTGGAATCCCAGTTTGACTTCCTTGCTGTTAAAGATGGAGACTCTCCTGATTCACCAATTCTTGGAACCTTCACCGGGGCTGAGGTGCCTTCACACCTCACAAGTAATAATCACATACTGAGACTGGAGTTTCAGGCTGACCACTCCATGTCAGGACGTGGCTTTAACATCACTTACAACAGTAAGGATTCCTTTTGTTATTGTCCTTTATTTTTCCATAGAATATATTATATTGAAGCAGAAAATTATCATTCAAATGAGGGTTCTTTTTCTTTTTTTACAAATAAGAATATATGAGCAGGATGTAGACTTAGTTTGGAGAAACATGGCATCTTAAACCTTGATATTCAAACCCATTCATTCCCTTATGTGACATTTCTCTTTGTGAGAGGACTCATGGTAAGGAAATGTGTTACACAATCTCTACTAGGCCAACACATGTACTAGCTTATTCTATGAAAACTTGTCCTACACTTAAACCTACTGTACATCATATTTTTTCTGCTATTTATATGTAAATATAAAAGGAAAACAGATTGTTTCTTCAACATATTCAGAAGCCAATGGGAACTATAAACAAATAATGACACAATTGAACTACAATTCTCAAGCAAGGAAAAGTATCAGAATGCTACAGTCACGTGACCTCAAACAAGGAAATCAATAACACTGAGGGCATAGATCATTCCACTAACTATTGGGAAAATACCTAACATGTTAACAGAGTCAGCTCTAAAATCAAAAAATACACTTCAAATTTTGTCTCAGCTACATTTTTACATTCAGCAGAACTACATTGTGTAAATGATGGGATGATGTGTGGAAATGAACAAGCAGATTCTAAATAACCACTAGCCAATAGGGTAAACTCTATTGGAAGTTATTACGATCTTTGCATTATATTGCTGCATATATTACATTTCTGTAGACCTGAGATGTTTCCTATTTTTTTGTATATAATCTATCTTATTTTTTGCATTTCTAAAGAACAGATATTTTATCTGAAAAGAATTCTGATGGGAAAACATGAATCACAGAAAGGAGAAAAATTTTAGTTTTGGGATTCACTTACATATTAAAGTTTCCCTTTGTGGATGTTACAGATAAATCTACAGAGTAATAGTGATACTTATTTCTTTTCCTTGACACTTCCACTATGTGTCAGATATTGGCCACTTGATGTGTTAATATGCAAAAGTTTTATAACAATAGCATTTAGGTTCTAAGTCACAGTATTGTCCTTTAAAAAGAATTTTACCCTTTGCTCCTAGCTTCACTTAATCAATGCTGAATTTTGGTGATTAGTATCAAAGCACAGGAATTGTCTTTTGAAAGGGACATGAGTGTGCTGGTAGTGATACTGTCCTTTGTAGGCTGTCACCATGAAAATACTACTATATGTCATTTCAGTCAAAATAGCGGTAATATGTGACATAGAGCCTTCCTATGGAGAATGGCCACTCTATCTGAAAACAGTGTATGTATGCACATATGCATATCTGGGTGTGCATATATATGAAAACTTATTTGCAAACATTATTTTGTGTTAATTGCATAATGCTTTTAACTCATTATGATATTTTCAAGAATAACATTATTTCTGCCATTTCCACAGTAAATAGCTTATGTTATCATATTTAAGTTTAAATATTATTGCTTCCTACATCATAATTCATTTTTCTTCTAAAATACTTGGGAATTATGATTTAGAGCACAAAACAGTCAATAATGAGCTTTTTGAAAGCACAGGAAAATTAACTTATTCCAAATAAGTGTCCTTTTGCTATTCTATCTGTTGTGTATAATAATAATAATGTACAAAATTCATTTGAAAAAGTGTTCTATAAAAAGTATGTTTATGTATTATAGAATTTCCCTTAATTTAAATCTGGGTAATTTAACTTAAAATGATAAAAAATATGAAAATTATGAACACCATCAAAGTCAGAAAATTAAAATAACATGAATTCTACAGTATATAGTGTTAATTTATAAACACCATTTTAAATATATTTTACATATGTAAATCCCAATCCTTTGTTACTAGTTGAAATGTTCATTCATTTATTTTATAATAAATTATACTATCTTTCTGCTGTTTTCTAAGTACGTAGCTTGAGAGAAATCAGGTAAAATATAGAATTGGCTTCTAGCTGAATAAGTCTTCTTAGAGACACAAGATAGGTCTCTAAAATACAACAGATTTTGAGAAAAATGTAATGTCACAACAGAGGATATATTTCAATCCTATAAATGTTTCCTCCTATGACTTTTGACTACTTGACTTTTTCTGAGTCTAACATCTCTCTCTCCTAGATAGTGAAAATTTTGTTATCAGGCTCATCTAAGTGGTAAATGATATAATGTGTCCCAGGGCCTTGGATATGGTTACTTAAGAAGGTTTAACTCACTTTCCCTAGATGATAGAAAGTAAAGGTCATGGAAAAGTATAAAGGAAATTTTTATATTTTCCTACTAGATTGATATATTTCTCACAGTAAAAGTGTTTCCATTCCCAACAGATTGAATCATAGGAGTTCCCAGCAAAATATGCTCAACAAGCTAGAATTCAACCTTTTAAGAATGCAGGAACAGCTGGGACTGTGATTTATTTATTGCTTTAATCTAATGATCTGTATGGATATGGAGAATTACCACTATTTATTGTTTCAATCTTATGGTATAAGTCCTGTTGTAAAACAATCATACACATTGCATATAACAGGAAAATATCTTATTTTTAACAAGTAAATCACTAGTTTTTGTAGAAAAAATAGTTTTTAACCTTTTTCTCTCCTGTGTCTATGAAACCCCACTCACTTTCTCTCTCTCTCTCTCTCTCTCTCTCTCTCTCTCTCTCTCTCTCTCTCTCTCTCTCCCCTTCCACTCCCTCTCTCTCTCATTATTTTAAAGCATTTGGGCATAATGAGTGTCCTGACCCTGGAATACCCATCAATGCCCGGCGCTTTGGGGACAACTTTCAATTAGGAAGTTCAATTTCAGTTATTTGTGAAGAAGGATTTATTAAGACCCAGGGAACAGAAACAATTACATGTATTCTTATGGATGGAAAAGTAATGTGGAGTGGACCAATTCCAAGATGTGGAGGTAAGTGTCATGGTGTGTGAGAAACAGAATCCATCACCACTTTGCTCCATAAACCATAACAGGAAATGAACTGCTGTACAGAACTATTGGACTAATTATTTTAGAGACTATATATATATATATATATATATATATATATATATATATATATATATATTTGCAAGGAAAGAGAGGGGGGAAGGAAAAGGGAGAGGGAGAAAGTGGGGAGAGTGAGAAGGAATAGGCACATCACATTATGGTTTCCAGCCACTGCAAACAAACTCCAGAAGCATGTGCCACTTTGTGCTTCTGGCTTTATGTGGGTGCTACTGACAAATTGAACTTGGGCCACAAGGCTTTGCAAGCAAGTGCCCCTAACCACTGAGAACTCTCTCCAGCCCCAATATACATGTTTAAATAACACTTTTAATTTTTCACAATCAAAGATTTTTTTTTCAAAATTAATTAAGAATTGAATTTTGATCAGGATTTAATTCAATTTTGATAAAGGGTATGGTTCAAGGATTTCCATGGTAGCTCGGGGGGGGGGGGTAATTCAGCTGGTAAAGTGATTTCCACACAAGCATGAGAATGTGAGTTCAATTTCAGAACACCCATGTAAAAGCCATTTACAGTGGTAAGTGCTTGAAATCCTATTTCTGAGGAGGCAGAGGCAGGAGATCTCTTCGGCTTGCTGGATAAGTAGGTGATCTCCAGGTTAAGTGAAAGACTCTAACTCAAAAAAAAAAAAAATCAATGGAAAGTAATTGTGAAAGACATCTGATATGGACCTGTGGTCCTCAAATGTTCATGTGCACAAGTATACAGGCTCCTTACATACACATGTACCCCTTGATCTATAAAGATGCATACACACATGCACACACACAACATAAATGCACATAAAATGATATAGAATGCACATTAATAAATGATAAATGTTACTGTCTGTATATATAAACTCTATTTAGTCCTGGGCATAGTTATGTGAATAGCTGTATTTAAAATATAAACTAAGTTCATAAGGTTTTACTTTATATTCATGTTTGGGTAACTGTGATATATACCTATTTAAGTTTCAAAATGGATTCTGAAATATTGTTGATATTAAATAATTTAAAAAGCACTAATATATTTTAACTATGTATTATTATATTGTAAATTGACATTATTTTCAATTTCACTTTTCCACTAAGATGCAGTCAGTAGTTTACAAATACATATATATATCTATATATGTTTGTGTACATACATATACATTCTGGTTATGTGACCTAGGCAATAGTTATAAACATGTACTTTTGTATATATACTAAAAATACCAATTCATATTAGTAAGAAAGGTAATCACATTTATGATATAATGCAATTGTTATATAGTGTATTGATTTAGAATCTATAGAACTGTGTGAGTTTAGGTACTAGTCATTACATAGAATTGCTCCAGTGGAAAATAATAAATTAATTTCCACACTACAGTCTAGTGATAAAGGATAGATACCTATTCAATAAAATAATGTAGATGAACTAGAATCATAAAATACCCTTTAAAATATCACTATGTGATAATTAGGTAACCTTTTACCTTCCTTTGGGTGTGATATTAGCTATCATGTTAATGCTGAGACAAAATTCCTGACAAATAGTCAGCTAATAGTTCACATGGCGTAGAAGGTCCCTGAAGCTTGAGGCAGCTGGTCACATTCAGCAAAGTGAGGAAGCAGAGAGTGAGAAAAGCTTGCTTGGCCACCTCTCTCCTTTTTATATAGCCCAGGACCCCAGGCCATGGAGTAGTGCTACCATAGTTAAGGTGTGTCTTCCCACTTCAATTAACCTACCCAAGATAATCCCTCACAGCCACACAATTTTTTTTATTGTCCATAATGAGTTACATTATTGAATGGGCTAATGATGAGTTGTTATCCCCAGTTCCCCAATACTCCTCTTCCCCCATCCCAATCAGCTGGATATCCTCCTCCGTAGGCCGTCTGGACCAGTCCTTGGGGCAGGGGATCATGGATAGACTGGGAGTCAACCCGGTCTTCCTGGCCCAAGTGTGTTGTTACTGAAGGGTGCCATGCCTCTGGATAGTCTCCCCAACCACAGCTCTCACGATCTTTCTGCCCCCTCTTCCGCTCAGTTCCCTGAGTCGTGGTGGTTGAGTACTAAGGCAGCTTTAATGTTGAGAACTTAGGGGTTTTTGTGTTGACAATCACTGGTTTCTGCCTCACTGGCTTATCCTGTGTTGATTGAATGGCTGTGGCTGTGGGTCCCTTGTTCATCCAGTCCTTCTCTGCAGGGTTCCATATGGATCCTCCACGGTTTGACTGTGGTGGCTCATCTCTTGCCAGGATCTCAGCTATCAACAGCCACACAAATTTAATCCACACAATCCTCACTGATTGTAGGTGTTCTCAAATGGGCAAAAAACATAAACAATCACAATCTACACATTATTGAATTCATTGGTACACATACCATATTTAATTCAAGTTGAAAGTCATTATAAACAATCACTGATGCTGTGATTAAAACCCAGACACTGGGTCATGCTAGGCCCAGCCTCTACTACGAACACATTTACAACCCTAGGTGATCAGTTTTCAAATGATTTCTTCCTTTTTATTGATTTCTCAGGTGTTTTTTGTATTTCTTACCTATGTTCAAACTGACTGTTTGAAAAATATCTCTGATAATTGAGCATATTTGATATATAGTTTTGAATTTATAGATGACACAAGGATTACTTTGAAATGGCTTCTATTGGATAGATGATACTTGCAACATTCCATAACGAAGTAATATCAGGTCATCTAATCACATTGAAATAAAACCTCCTTCCTATTTACATTTAATCACTTTCACATTTGTGATTTCAGAATTCTAGCCATGATGAATTTAGTGTACTTTTCCCAACTTCAACTATTAATGCTAAACAACAGAGGAGTAAAATTATCAGAGAAATACAACAGTGACTAAAATGGTGTCACATTCTCCTTGAAATCTTTCCTACATTAATATCTGAAGGAAAACTAGGCTATGGGGGAAAATGGGTTTCAGGCAGAAGGAATAACTCTGGCTTTGTGTGAGTGGAGTCAGGGGAAGATAGAGGATGCAGAGAAGGAATGGATCTGATTGAAAAGTGACTGGAAAGGTCCAGAGCGACAGGCCTTGGAAGCAATGTTAAGTGATTTCAAACTTTTCTTGTAGCTTGATGGGGAGCCATTTCATTTAGAAGTGATGCAAACAGAATTGTCTCTCATTGCCTTGAAAGTTTTTATTCCTTTCACATATCAGTGGACATACACAACGAGCACATGGTACCTGTTGAATTTTGTTGGGTTCCCATTTGCCTAAATATAGCATTGATGTTCAAGCTGATTCATGTTTAAATGCATGGAGAGTTAAAACTATGAAACAGAACAAAAAGTAATTTTATGAATCACTGCTAATTTTGGAAGGCATTTTCCAGTACATGTTAAAAGCAAATAATATTTAATTTTTGAAAGTAAGACAGTGTATTCAGAACTCTAATAGGGAAAAGGCTGATAAAACCTCCAAACAACCCAGAGAGTCGCTTCATGAAGTTTCTGAAACATGTTTTACCCTGTGTGAGTAGGTGAAATGTCACATCATTTGCTTACCTACCTGTTTGTGGTTCTAACCACACACCAAGGACGATCAAGGTTGTGCAGAAGACCCTTAGATGGCCTGGCCAGCTCCCTCCCCACTCCGTCAGAATAGCACAGCCCACCTTTTAAGTCTGGTTCCCTACAAACCAACCCCTCTCCAATTCAGGGGCTTTGATTTCTTAGACTCTAAATACAGTTTAGATTGATTTTGCTGGAACATTTTTTTTCAAGGTAGGGTCTCATTCTAGCCCAGGCTGACCTGGAATTCACTAAGTAGTTTCAAGGTGGCCTCCAACTCACCGTGATTCTCCTACCTCTGCCTCCCAAGGGCTGGGGAGCTTTTTCCCACTTCTATATGGAAGTAGAAGTGTCGAGAATCTACTGTCAACAATTGCCTAAAAGTATGTGAGGAAGCATATTTTTCTAATTTTTAAAGTTTTTCCAGGTCTGGGGAGCTGGCTCAGTGAATAAAACACTTGCTATGTGAGCATGAGTATCTGTTTGAAAACCCAGACATCATGTAAAAAGCAAGGTGTTGTGACAGGTATTTGTAATTCCAGCCATAACTGCTACCAAGACAGGAGGTGGAGACAGGAGAATTTGCTAGAAGCTTGGGGCCAGCCAGCTGGTTTAAAGAAGAAGTGAATGTGAAACCCTGTCTCAAGGAAAGGGAAAGGAGAGGAACAATAAATATTTGAAAATTGTTCCCTGCCTTCCACACACACTGCAGGACATACACGTGCTTGTACTCACATGTGAGCAGTCTCTCATACACTCTCACGTACTACGAAAAACAGTCTTCCCTTTTCTCCAACCATTTCTCAAGTTGCTATATAGCCACACATATTCATGTAGAAAACTACAGTTGATAGACCTCTCCTCCTATCTCCTCAGTTCTTCAGATATTCTACATTTTGACAAAATTTTGCCTATAATTAATTATAGTATATATGTCAATCACTTCATTATATGATCAATATTTTAAGTATTTTTAATTACTTTGATGATAAATATTTTATAGAAAAAATGGCAGGTTTATGTGTCCTGAAGAGTGAAACTCAATTTTTTTTGTATTTTATTTTTTACACATGAAACATTCCAAAATCAAATACATCCTTAAAAGTTACCAATAGACATGAATTGATGTATTTTAAAATTAGAAAGCAAAAAGATCACTTAATAAGAACATATAGAAAAAGGGAAATCATTTGATTACACAACCTAAAAGCTGTCACCATCCCTTGTCCCACCCGTCTATCATAATTGCCTAGAAGTTTAAGCAACCTGGCAGGTTAGAGCTCCAACAAAATAATCAATCCTATTTTTTAAAATTTATTAAGTAGAAACATTGAACAAATTTTGTGTTGGAACAAATTTTGCTCCTCTGTGCTCCCATTCCAGAGGCCCTCCTCAGTGGGCTAGCTGGTATGCATCATGGGATTGTGGGCTATGAGTTGGTCAAGCCTCATTCATTTACTCATTGCTTGTGTATGTGGGGGGGCAGGGTACAATGTCTCTGGATATCCATATTCTCTCCCACCATGTGGCTCTAAAGATCTTTCCATCCCTTCTTCTGCAAAATTGCCTCAGGCACAGTGAGTGAGTTTTGTTTCTACTATAGTGTGGAGCTCTTAGCCATTTCTGGATTTCTGCTTTGGTACCTTTTGAGTATCCTCAGTGTCTGTCTTCATCTCTCTGGTGCAAATTGTCAGGCTCACAGGGAAGCAGCCCTCATGCTCATCTGTCCAATTCCTTTATGGTTTCACCTGGGACCTAGCTGATGTGTGATGCATGGTTCTGCCAGGAAATTAGCTATCATTTCTGGTCTTGTTATAATTAGTTTATTTTCAGTTCTCACTTCCTTCTAAAAAATAAAACTGATTCTCCAATTAAGAGTGAGATCAGCATAAATTAAATGGGATTAGCACTGTTAATCTGGAGAAATTACCCATGCGTGTAGCCTCTTTTTAGGCACAAGGTAGTGGATGCTTCTTCTTGGAGCCCAGATTCTTGGTCTCTGTAAGATTTTGGCTAGGATCCCAGTTCCAGTTATGGGTTCTTTACCACTGAGTGGATCTCTTGGCCAATCAGAACGCCCTTGATTACTCACAATTCTTGTAAACCTAAAAAAATTGAAAATTCTAGAGAAATATGAAAAGAAATTTTCATCTTCCCCAGTCCGTTTCATTTGTCTGATAAGAATTCCTAATGGTTTCCACCGTGAACATTGTCAGACTCACATGCACCATATTCATCCAAGACCCTTGTAACAGCGCAGATGCTAAGAGCATAGGGAAGAGAAGGGCATCAGATGTCCTTTCTCTCTTCACCTGACTGTGTGTATTTGTATCTCTAGAAATATGGGTAAGATGCTATTTTTACTTCATTCCATTGTTTTTCTAAAAACATCATCAAACAAGTCTACTCAGAGCCCTTTGGCCACTATACCTGGAATCCTTTAGTAATCCAGGAAAATTCATTAGAGTTATAGTCATTGTAGTATTTATGACCACTGCTTTGAGATAAGTGGCATATTTTAATTATATTAGACTTATTATGGCATTTTCTCTGGTTGGAGTTGAGATATCTTATGTTTCTTGTGTTTTCTTTTGGATAGCAAGGGGCCCAGACAATCAAACTTCATCACTTTTTTTTTGCCAGAAGGTTGTTGCTTCATTTTGTATACCTTAGATGATGTCAGTGTTATTACTCACCCTGCATTAGTAAATAATTCTTGTCAGTTTTCATACGCTTAGCCAGGTTCATGAGTTCCCTTTAAACTGGAGATTAAGTCTGTGAATAGTTGGGAAATTGCCTTTAAATACTCAGCTATGAACTTGTTCTAGATACTTCATACTTTCATAATTACTTTCATATTTTTTCCTAGTGGATTTTAGGCTTTTAGCATTTTCTTTGCATTCAACACATAGCCAGACTATTAAATTTCAGTATTTGCACACAGCTCTACTCTCCTGGATATTTATGTCATCCACGGTGATGAAGCCACCTGCCATTAAATGACAATGTGATGGATTTGAGTCCCTAACAGCATCTAATTATAGTGAGAGAGTAAGATGCATACCCTCAAAGGCTTTCCAGATCAAGGAAGTGCCAGGACTTAACTAGACAAGCAGAATAAAGGAGACTACTGCTATGAAGGGAAGGTGTATTTTCCCACTTTTATAAGACACTGTTACAAATAAATATTTTTCTACTTAACCACAGTAATAATCAATATGACAACTGACATTGTTTATACTAGCCCATACAAGTCCTTCACAATGCTGCAAAAGGGCTTTCTCTTAGAAAGTCAAGACATGAAGTAGTATTTTCCAAGGATTTTTTTATTAGAAATTCACTGGTTTGTAATCAGAAGAATGTATGGACCAATATTGAAATTCATCTATTAAAATTTCTTCTTTTTTGAGAAACCTATGCCAGTATCTCAATAAGGGGACTGTCCTTTGGACCTTCCCTAGATCCATTCTAGAGGAGTTCTTCAAAATTTGTCTTTTTGTGACATTCTGCACCACTATTTCTGTCTATTCAGATTGAACATCCTGTCTTCTTTTGTGGATTCTACTGCAGACTGTCATTTCAATTGTAGAGAATTGATTTGTTATCATGTCTTATGTGTTTTTATTTGCAACTACAATTTTCTAATAATTTAGCTACTGTCTTAGTTATCTACCTCATTGTGGGGAAAGACAGCTGACAGCAGTCAGTTCAAAGGACACAGGCTATATTTTGCCTGATAGTTTGAGGTTTCAGTCCATCACGGCAGGGAAGGCTTGGTGGCAGGAGCTTAAAGTAGCTCTTGATGGAATCCTCATTATGGAAGCAGAGAGCAATGAATGCTGCTGATCAGCAACTCTTCCATAGCACATGCAGTGATGCCAACCATAATCAAGGAGGGTCTTCTCCCTTAATGAGCCTGATCAATAATCCCTAGAAGTGGGCTGGAGAGATAGCTCAGCAGTTAAGGCACTTGCCTCCAGTGCCTACGGTCCCGGGTTCAATTCCACAGGTCCCACATAAGCCAGACCCACAAGGTGGTGGCCCTGGTGCACCCTCTCTCTCTCTCTCTCTCTCTCTCTCTCTCTCTCTCTCTCTCTTTCTCTCTCTCTGCTTGAAAATGAATAAGTAAAATATTTAAAAAAATAATCCCTAGAAGTCAGCACAGAGGCTAGCCTAAAGTACAGAACCATTCATATGTGATTCTAGATTTCTAGATCCTATCCAGTTGTCAAGCTATACAAACCATCACAAGTTGTTAGGATTGTTCCATTGTGTAGTATAATACATACAATCCCAGAAACTATACCAAAGCTATTCAGAAAAGATTAATAATAATAGACATTATATATTGCATTTTTTGAGTTGCAGTGCAAACATTTTGCTTAGAAAACAGAAAAGGTTACAAGTGTTTTAAGCCACACCCCATTCAAGGTACACACTACAACTTCTTCTCTCCCTTTCTCTTTCCCCCTTGCTTAGATTCACCAGCTTTTGATCTCTCCCTTTCTATCTTTCCTTTCCTTGCCAATGCTTTTCTCACCTGTTCTCAGACCCTTTGCTCTCTCTCTAACCTTCAGTGGCAGAAGAACTGCTCCACTGTGCTCTGCTTCAAGGAGACTAGAATTCAAACTCTTGGACACATTCTCTACCTCATTGTAAGAAGTTATGCATTTTAAAGAACAGAGAGAGTTTTTGACATTGTTTCCAGATATTTCTGAATTATATTCCTACATTATAAATGCTTGCTTCTGTATTTTCCTGTAATAAACCAGCCCTCAAATCCCAAAAGAACTTGAAACAGACATCATTCCATGAGACTTAGAGAAAAATGGGAACATTCTCTTCTAGGTGTCAAACAGTCAGCTCTAAATCCTCCAGTGTTCTGTTTGAAAATCCGAGACAGTTGGAAATTAATTCCTCTATCTTTGTTGTATCCACACAAGCAAACATTTCTTGGTATGATGATTTATTATTCAGTGGTTAATGTCATTTTACATGATGAAAAGAGTATTTCTGAATTATAGTCAGGTAGGTTAAAAACGATGGGTTTATTTGCAGGAGAAAAATGAAAGATGGGTTAAAAATTAATTGCTATTTTGCTATATAATATGAAATGTATTCTGTTTTCTCTTTTTTTCTTTTTCTTTTCTTTTTTTTTTTTTTGAGGTAAAGTCTCACTCTAGCTGTGGCTAATTTGGAATTCACTATGTAGTTGGCCTTCAACTCACTGTGATCCTCCTACCTCTGACCCCTGAGTCCTGGAATTAAAGGAATGCACCACCACACCTAGATAAGTTTCCTTTTTAAAATCAGATTTTTTCTCAATAAAGTTATAATATCATTTAACCTTTTACAGAAAAATAAATTAGATAAGTATAAAAACTATTAAATTTATATGCCTGATTACTCACCTCTCCAACCAATCTTTATCTGACTATGTTTCCTAAAGCTGAATTTTGAGATTTTGAGTATCATACCTTTTTTGCTTACTTCACTGATGACATTTTAATCCGATCTGCAAATTTAAATACCATCTCTGTGCTGATGTCTCACAAATTATCAAGTCTAGGAAAACAGTTGACTGGAAGTCTGGACTTGAATATTCAACTTCCTATTTTATCATGGCTTCATAAACATTTAATAAACATCTCAAACTTAACCTGTCCAGATCTGATCTTTTCTTTTGCATCAATTTAAGTCTGCCATTGTCAGACATTCTTTATCATTTTAATCACATCAAATTTATTTCAATAATTCAGTCTTTAAGCCATAATCCTATCTCTTATCATAACCATACATAAAGCCTCTGGAAAATTTGTTAGGATTTTCTTTGAAATATACTCAGAACCCAAATGAAGCAGAAATAGTTGCCCTCGTGGGACTAAGATGATAAATTCTCACTCCCTTAATCCATAACCTGTTACACTTCACGAGTCTCTCTCCTCCCTTGACAACAAAGTATGAAATGTGCCTGTCCCTTATCCCCTTATCTTATCACAATGAAAAGTTTTAAAAAAGCCTAATACAAACTGCCTACTGATGTGTATCTTAGCTGGAAAAAAATCTTATGTCATGAGGAAAAGATTTCTCAAAAATATGATTCTCATCACTAAAATTGTCAGACTTCACAAGATTCCAATACCTGGATAAATTGTCTGTTCATTACTTTTTCTGTCAGGATACAACTTAAAATCCCTGGAAACTGTGCAATCCCTTTTTCCTTGACCCTCTTTGTCCCAAAAATTAAATTTTTTTCATGAGAGGCCATACCCTGTTTCTCAGCTATTTCTGTAATCACAGGAATGAAAGTTGTTTCTAAACTACAGCTTCCTCCAGCCAGCATCCCCTGTTGGCGCTCACATCTCTGGCCTCAATGACCACAGGAATCTCCTAACTGTTGTTACTACTTCTACACTTCCTCTGGCTCTGTTCTGTTCACAGCATAATGATCAGTGTAATTGGCCAGTCTTTTCTAAAAGTTCTTTGTCTCTGAAGAATTTTGCCCTGAAGAGGATTTTCAAAATGCCACTCACATTGTGGGATTTGTAGCTTAAATTTTGAAATGGGTTGTTAATCATCTAAACCCATCATTAGTCTCTCTCTCTCTTTCTCTGAGAGAGAGAGAAAGAGAGAGAGAGAGAGAGACAGAGACAGAGACAGAGACAGAGAGATACATAGATAGATACATAGATACATATCATTTTTGTTCTGTGTTTCAGAAGGATCTGCTTCTGGTGTACATATACTTTTTGCTTCTCATTTCTGTCTCCCAGCATTCAATATCCATTTCACTGTAGGCATCCATGAAGGACATTTAATCAAAAAGAACATTCCCAACCAAAAAAAAAAAAAAAAAAAAAAAAAAAAAAAAAAAAAAAAAAAAAAAAAAAAAAAAAAAAAAAAAAAAAAAAAAAAAAAAAAAAAAAAAAAAAAAAAAAGAAAGAAAATGAGAATTGGCCTGTGGATTACATAATAACGTGCTTGAATATGATTAGGACGTGAAGCATTCACTGGACTGCTGTAGAGATAATGGGATTTCATTTAGTGAAGTAGAATGGAAGAGGCCTAGGAAGGATATTGTGTTCAAAGCTGGTAATTTAATTAAGATGCTAGGATAAAAGTGACTGAGGGAAATGTTGTCTTTCTCATGGAGACTTGTAATGATGTCAAACCATTTGGTCTTTGCAACCTTTCTGACAAGGAGAGAGCAAGAGGAGCACATGTGTGAATAGTAAGATATAAAATCAATTTTATTCCCGTGGCTTTTAGTTGACAACTTAAGAGACCCAGCTAAAGAGAAAAATGTGTATCAATATTCTTCCCCTTGGAAAATTGAAGTCTAGAGACTGCATCCAGGACTTAGAAGTTTATTTTTTCTGCCTCATTAAAAATTTGATGTACCTCTCCCAATTTGTACAAGTCGTATATCTTTCCATTTGCTTTTCTGTTTGTAACTCTTGAATGTGTGATACCTTTAGTGATTTTTTAAAATTCCTTATAGAAGAAAGGATGAAGGTTTATTTTTAGAAACATATTTATTGTCAATAATTTGATATGTTGTATGAGCAAGTATTGTGATGGTACCTTCATTTTCCTCTTCACAGACCCTAACCTTCTGGGGGACCTCCTCAGTGGGCTTGCTGGATCAGACCATGGGATAAAGGGATAGGTAGTTTCTTTCTTTCTTTCTTTTTTTTTTTTTTTTTTGTGTGTGTGTGTGTGTGTGTGTTGTTACTGAGGGGGGGGCAATGTCTCCGAACATTCTCCTCCACCATGGCTCTTATAATCTTTCCACCCTCTCTTCCACTCAGATTCCTGACTCATGGTGGGTGAGTTTTAAATCTGCTTTACTGCTGGGGTCTTAAGAGTCTCTGGATTTCTGCTTTGGATTTTGTTGGGTATCCTCAGTGTCTGTCTCCATTATCCTTTCATAGGATATCTGACTTGCTGTGGAGGTAGGTCTGTTGCTCATCTTGCCAATTCCTCAAAGGTTTCTTTTGGACCCTATATCGTAAATTAAGTGTGGTTCATCTCCTGCCTGGGTGATAGGGAGCATCTCATGTTCTGCTGGTGCAATTGGGTTGTCCACGGTTCTCCCTGCCTTCTGAAATATACAAACAGAATCTCCAATGGAGAATGAGATCAGTATAGGTTAAATGAGACAAACATTTTTGTTTGGTAAGATTCTAATGGGTGTAGCCTCTCTATAGATCTCTGTTTAGTGGTGATTTCCCCCTTGAAGCCAATGTTCTTTGTCCCCATAAGAGATTACCATGGATCCCAGTTCCAGTTAAGGGTTCCTTGACACTGAGACAATCTTTTAGCCAATTAGCAAGCTGTTGATTACCCACCTAGGTTCAACAACACTATTGCACAGACAAACACTACTTGACTCACTGGTCTCTACCATAGAGCCTTGTCCTCAGCCTTCTCATACCATCTGTTAGTATTGTAAGTCCATGACCTATGCTCTCTGAATATCATTGGACAATTTCCCCTGACAGCTCATGTAACACCTTTCAGCATTACATGCTACCATCTGGGGGCTGGTTACCATTCTGGATGAAGCAGGGTTACTCTATGTGTGAAAACAGTCTGTGGTATTCAACAATAGGGTATTATCTTTTGCCTGGGGTGGGTATTCAAGAGCTTTGACATAAGCCTGTTTGTGTTGGGGATCTCGGCTTTGATCAATAGCTCAGTGTGGGAAGTAACAAATGACTTGGACAGGGAGTTACAGGCCAGAGAAATTTATGTTGGGATTAGGTTTCCTGGTAGCCTATACACTCTTACCAGGTATTCCCCATGGCTTCCTCAAGAGTTTAATATATGAAAATAAAAATTTTATGGCATGGATACATTACTGGTTTAGATTATTGTATAAGCCCCCCTGCCCTCCCTTTCCTCCCCTCCCCCCATTCCTTCCATCCCC
>PVHP010012724.1:30694-42486 GCA_004024765.1 Zapus hudsonius
TTTTTTTTTTTTTTTTTTTTTTTTTTTTTTTTTTTTTTTTTTTTTTTTTTTTTTTTTTTTACTGTTCAAGCTTAATCTGGTTAGGAAACACATATGAGGGAGAATAGACAGCACTTGGCTCTCTGTTCTTTTAAGAGGTCGCTAAGAATGATCAGTTCAAAGTCTGCCCACTTTTCTTTAATTTGATAAGGTCATTTTCCTTTCAACTTAGTAGAATTCCATAGTGTAAATGTACCACAACTTTGATATACATTTGTCCAGTGATGGGCATTTGGGTTGATTCCATTTTTTACCGATTATGAATTGAGCTGAAATAAACATGGTTGAGCAAATGTATCAATGCTGAGGTGGGGAATCTTGAGGGTAGATACCCAGGAGAAGGATAGCTGGGTCCATTTTCAGCTCTATACCCATCCTATTCAGGAGTCTCCACACTGCTTTCCATAGTGGTTGTTAAAGTATGCAATCCCACCAGCAGTGAATGAGGATTCTTTTTTCCCCACATCCTGGTGAACATCTATTATTGTTGGATTTTTTTGATATTTGCCATTCTGACTAGAGTAAGGTGAAATCTGGTTGTTTTGATTTCCATTTCTGGGATGGGGAATATGTTCTTAAATGAGAATTGGCCATTTGTGTTTCTTCCTCAGTGAATTCTCTGCCCCTTTTTGTGAGAGGGCTGTTTGAATTTTCTTTATTTAATTTTTTGATGTCTTTTGTAAATTCTAGATATTTGACCTCTGTCCAAGTTATGGCTGGCAAAGATTTTCTCCCAGTCTGATGGTAGTCTTTTGGCTCTGAGTGTGGTATGTTTGTCTGTACAGAAGTGTTTTAGCTTGATGGGATCCCATTGGTGAAATGATTGTTGTACTTCCTGGTATACTGGAGGTTTGTTCAGGAAGATTTTCCCTACTCCCTGTATTTTCTTCCAGGGTTTCCAGAGTTTCAGATCTTATGCTGATCTCTTCATTCCATTTATAGTTGATTTTTGTGCACACAGAGAGAAACAGATCTAGTTTCATTGTTTTGCATGAATTTATCCAATTTGTTCCATACAATTTGTTGAAGATGCTGCCTTTTTGCCAATGAACATTGTTGGCACCTTTGTCAAAAATCAAGTAACTATAGTTACTTGTGCTGAGTAGGTTCTTCACTTATGTTCCATTGGTCTGTCTGTTTTTATGCCAATACCATGCTGTTTTTGTTATTATGAATTTGTAGTATATCTTTAGATCAGGAATGGTGATACCTCTTGAAGAGATCTTTTTACTAAGGATAGTTGTGGCTATCCAGGGCCTTTTGCCATTCCAAATAAAATTTGACATTTTTTTCTATGTCTATAAAGAACGAAGCTGAGATTGTTATTGGTATTGCATTGAATTTGTGTTTTGCTTTTGGAAGTATTGCCGTTTTCACAATATTAGTTCTACCTATCTAGGAACATGGAAGATCTTTCCATCTTTTCACGTCATCTTCAATTTCCCTCTTGAGCATTTTTATGTTTTCATTATATAAGTATTTCGCATCCTTGGTTATTGTTATTTTTAGGTATATGATTTTTAAGCCAAGTTTTAGGGAGTGAGTCCAAGATACTTGCCCACAAGAAAGTAGCATACATTCACAGTAGAGAGACGAGAAGCCCTCATTCAGGAAACTTTCAGGTTTGCTATTCCTCAGTGTTCTGGTGGGTTTGACATTAATATCTACTGAACAAGAGAAAATTGTCAAAAATAAAGCAGGAAAGTTGTTGACAGGAAGGAGTATGTAGTTCAAACAGTCTGACTAGGAAAAAAATGTGTCCCTTAAGCATCAAACAATCTCTTCCCAAATTCTCAAGATTTATGACCTTGAAGTTTATTGGGAGCAATGGAGACCGAGATACCTGGAATTCAATGTCAGGGAATCATGCTGCAAGAAACCATCTCTGAGGCTTGATCTTTCTGAAAAACTCACTCTTTTTCCTCAAAAGACACCAAATATTTTGTTTATATTTCAATGTATGTCCTTTACTGCCAACAGTGAAGAAAGGGCAAGAGGACATTGGTGGCTTTATGACCTCTACCTCCTTACTAGGCACAACTTCTCACAGGAGAAACAAGCTCCGTGGAACTGAGGGTTGAAATTTGAAATAAGAGACAACTTCTCAATTTCCTGATAGAAGGTCTCTTTTTCATCATGGCCACTGCTTGAAGAGGCATCTTGGTTGAATGGATGGAAGGAATCAGAGAAGAATTTTAAATTACAGTGGTTTAGTTTTGCTTTTTTGTTTGTTTGTGTTTTTTTGCTGAATACAATTAGAAAGAGTACCTTTCTCTTGTTTTTAAGGAGAGGAGGATTTGGCAGTACAGATTTGAAGGTAAATATTAGGGGGGAACTATCCTCGGATTATTCTACAAATTGAGTATATTCTCTAACATGCTTACTCAAGCAGAAGCATTCTGGCCTCTCCCTGAATTACTATGACTTACAGCTCCCCCTCCTCCACTACTAGTAACCAGGGTATCTGAAAAAAAAAATCCCTCAAATGAATAGAATGGAACCTCATTCCCTGGACAACTTTGTGAAAACAAAGGCAGACCTTGCATACCTAATGAACTGTTAATTGAAAATAAAGCCTGGTCTCTGGAATTTCAATCAGCCACCCAGGAAAGGAAGCACTTCTCATTCCCAGACATCTCATTCCCTTGGCACAGAGTTCTTATTAGGGAACAGGTAGAGGAAGAATAGGATACATATATTAGAAGAGTGACCTGCTTCTAACAGAAAGTATATTTATACGCATCTATCTAGATACAAACTCCTCCTTTAGTTACCTATCATGCAGTGTTGAATTTTACATCTACATGATGATTTAGTTATGCATTCATGTAGTATTTAAGAACAAGAAGAGCATCACAAGGAAATTCATTTAACAGCCCTTGGAAGCATTTTGCTCCTAACATTTACTGAGCAAAGTATGAAAAAGGATAAGACAGTGTCGTGGGGGTGGAAGTGGGCATGAATTTGAGAGTCAAGCTACTGTATAGGTCTAGCTCATCAATTATTGGGAATCTTTCTTCCTCTTTGATACAAAGCAGAATTTCTTTCAATTTTCTTTAAGGCATTGCCCAGTATACAGAGGTTACAGATAGATGGGAATAAAATTAACCATACCTACAACAGAATGCAAGTTAAGGAGAAAGAAAGAAAATAAGAAAGGAAGGAAGAGGAAGGAAGGAAGGAGCAAGAAAAGAGGAAGCATCAGACTGTGATTAGGTGGCGTGTCTATCAGATATCTTCCACAGAAAGGCTATCAGATCATTGTAAGAATGCTTTCTACTAAATTCTTTTTTTATAGAAAGCAAAGTTGTTTGAGGTTGAAGTTTTTAAAAAAATATTTTATTTATTCATTTTCAAGCAGAGAGAAGGAGAGAGAGAGGGGAGAGAGAGAGAGAGAGAGAGAGAGAGAGAGAGAGAGAGAGAGAGAGCGCACCAGGGCTACCACCTTGTGGGTCTGGCTTATGTGGGTCCTGGGGAATTGAACCCTGGGCCTTAGGCACTGAAGGTAAGTACCTTAACTGATAAGCCATCTCTCCAGCCCTACTAAATTCTTTTGTTTCCAGACCATTGTCACAGAAACCAAGCTTTCATAGTTCACAATTCCCTTCTGAATGCCTAAGTACCATGTCTCTGAAAGAAGAGAACCATCTAAATTCCTAAGAATTTTTCAAGAGACTTTATTTGAATGTAGTCTGAAGACATCTGACTTATATAGGTCCTAAAGTAAACTGGATATTTTGAATGTGTGTCTCTCTTCTAAAAGTAACGAAGGTATTTACCTCTACTCTAACACAAATTATTTTTGACATACTTTATTCATTGGAAAATAAATTTGGATAAATAAACTCTAGGTTTCTTGTATTTTTCATATTCTCTTTTTTTTTGTTGCTACAAAGGAAACTATTAACGGTCACAATTTAGAATCCATCTCCTCATCTCAGACCCCTGAAAGAACCTGGAAGAGAATCTTAAAGGCAATGGTACACACAAATCAGAATTGTCTTTATTGGGTTCCATGAAGATCCCCAAAGTCAATCTTGAGGATTTGTGTTCTCTCTGTACCAAATGGAAGTACATTCAAAACCAAAAAATTCCACAAGATTCCACAAGCTCCTTGTTATTGGTCAACTCCTAGCCAAGTAGAGTATCAGTGACTTTTGTCCCACCCACTATGGTATTTTTAACTGTTGGATTATTTTCTGGTTTTCTGTCTCTTTTTCTATTCAAGTTATAAACTCTGTTGGCAATAATCCCATCAGGAAGTTTTCTTCTTGCTCCTCACAATGTATTTCCAGACATTCCCTTCAGGTCAATTGCATCTACCTTCTTATAAAGAGTGTTTATCTGTTTAGGGAAAACATAATGTTACATAGACATTTTTATAAAGATGTCTCAATATATGTATAGGTTCATATATAAGAAATGTAAATGTTTATTGATAAATGATTAAAATAATTTACCATTTGAAAAGCACTTTAAACAGAATTCTTAAAATATTAAAACTATACTAACTTTGGACTTAATATTCTATCTCCTCATTTGCTATCTATGGTAAAGTGGGTAATAAATACTGAAATAAATCTGTCATCTATAATGGAAGTTGTTCCTAACTTGAAATTTAAAGATTTCACTTGGTAGAACCTTAACTCTACTAATAGTAGACCTTTGCTAATGACCAAATAATGTTTCATAACTTTTCTCTGTTGTAAATATAGCAAAAGGAAGAACACCAGTATTTTCTGCTACAGAATGATTTTGAAAAGGAAATAAATTAAAACACATTATAATCTGAAAAGTAATATAAATATGTATGTACTTATAACAAAAATAATTGTATGTTGACCTGCTAGCAGAAATGGAAAAGACATCTAATCTGTTTTCTTCGAGGGTACTCACATGTTTAAACCTTAAAATATATAGATTTGTTTTAGGTGTAAAGAGTGTAATCATTTCTTAAATTTTAATAACTACTATTTATTTTCTAGTATTTAGGGAAAATTTCTTGTGCATAAAATCCATGATTTATTTATATTGACATTTAAGTTAAAATAAAAATGATTCTACTTAAAGAATATTATTAATTCATCTACTACTATTAAATTATATATAATAACATATATATGGGTATAGTAAATTCTGTGGTGGGGACAACTGAGTATCTTTCTGCCTAGATTATTTATCCTATTACAGCTCATTTTTTCAACAAATTCCATTTTTCTTATTAATTTTATGGAGTCTCCTTCCATTTTCCCTGTATTCTGTACTTCTCTCTACTTTGCATCTATTTTTTAATCATTTTTCTTTTCCTCTTAAACGTTTTCTTTGTCCTTGTCTTCTCTTTTTTTCCTACTTTTCTTTCTACTCAGTGGTCTTTGAGTGCCTATTGTCCTAATCTTCTTGCACAGTAGAGACCTTTCCCTGCCAAATATCTGACAGCCACTTAGATCAGGAGGAATTTGTTTGTGTGTGAACCAAAACATACCTTTTTACTCTTACTTTTAATAGTTCCTATGAATCTGTTCCCATATTTTGAAGTCATCACCAGAACTCCAACCCCATCAACCTTAAATGTGTGAAAAGGAAACCTGTTCATTGAACCTTACTACTTAAATAGATGCCACTGTGAGCTATGTCACTGCTCAGGAATGCCCTTTCAGCAGAAAACACAAGTCACACACTTAAAAAAAAACTGTCTTTTTCATCTATTTTGAGAGAGAGAGAGAGAGAGAGAGAGAGAGAGAGAGAGAGAGAGAGAGAGAGAGAGAGAGAGAGAGAGAATGCTAAGACCTCTTGCAGGTGCAAATAAATTCCAGATGCATGAGCCTACACTAAAAGGATCTGGATTTACATGGGTACTGGAGAAACTTGGGAGTCAGGTTATATAACCAGGCACCTGTAACCGCTGATCTATTGCCCTACTTTACTTTTTTTGTTATTGTTTGGATACACAGTCTTAATCTAGCCCAGGCTGACATGGAACTCATTCTGTAGCCCCAGGCTGGTCTCCAACTCACAGTGACCTTCCTATAATCAGCCTCCCC
This sequence comes from Zapus hudsonius, assembly GCA_004024765.1. Taxonomy (NCBI): domain Eukaryota; kingdom Metazoa; phylum Chordata; class Mammalia; order Rodentia; family Dipodidae; genus Zapus; species Zapus hudsonius. The sequence goes on from PVHP010012724.1 coordinate 36,775, forward strand.
ATGGCAGGGACTAAAGTTGTGTGCCAGCACACATGACTTTGTTACAAGGATTTTTGTTTGATTGTTTGATTTTTCAAGATAGTGACTTGCTTTAGCCCAGGCTGACGTGGAAGGCACTATGTAGTCACAGGCTGGCCTTGAATTCATGGCTCTTCTTCATCCTCTGCTTCCTAAATGCTGGGATTAAAGGTGTGCACCACTGTGAAAGGCTGCAACATTTTTAAAGGTACTTCTCAACTCTATCCCTCATCCTGAACAGTAGGATCAATCACAATGCTTTTGGTGTTTGGTACTTTACTTTTAAATGCTTTATGGCCCATTACTCAATTGTTAATTTCATGACTAATTACCTCTTATAATGATAATTTGAATGAATTCTCAAATAAATGCATTCCTAAGACAAGAAGAGTTGAGGACATAATAGAGATTTCTTCCAAATACTCCATATTTTGAGGACCTTCTCTCTCGGGAAAGTATTTAGTGTTGTCTTTTAAATTATGCTAATTTAATGACGATTGTGAACATCATTTCACTTTGGAAATATATAATAACCCTATAGGAAACCAAATTATCTGCCATCATAATTAAGAAAAGTAAGTAATCCTCATAAAAATGGTCTCCTCAGAAAGCTTTTCAGGAAACAATTTTAAATTCTACTAAAAATGATAATTTAGCTTTCTAAAGAACAGTCTATCTCATAAAATTAAAAATTTGACAATTTATGATGGAAAATATCTAATCCAGAGGAGGTGGTTAAAAAGATTATAATTCCTAATAGTTGTAGCACTAGTGAGTCTGAGGTGGGAGAATTACAAATTTAAGGCCAGGCTAAAACAACAACAAAAAGCATAAGAAAAACAAACAAACAAACAAACAAACAAACAAACCAAAAAACTAGCAAGATTTTACCTTGCAGGACATATATCATTTCTAGATTATCATACTAGTCATACTTCAATTTTAGATCAATTGGCATGTTTTCTGTTTATGTAAGTTATTTAAAGTTATTTTAAGTATGATGAGTACACTAGTATTAATAATAATAAATTTTAGAATTTCTTTAAATAGAATAGTTAAATAGAAAGAAACTATAAACACAAAAGATAAAGTTTAATTGTTTGTTTTTTGGAACACAGTTATGCTATATGACCTAGGATGGTCTTAAACTTACAATCTTATTGTAATTCTAGTCATGTAACAGCATGTCCGTCTGTGTAGTCAAGGGAAAGTTGAAACAGGGCTTTTAAAATATATTGATCAAAAATATGAAATAGTAAGTCAAAGGGAGCAGGGTCTAGTGTGTCTCAATGTCGATTGGGAATACATTTGAAATGTTCTTTCCTAGTAAGATTCTATAGGCCAAACATGTTGATTTTTTTGTTTTGTTTTGTTTTATTTTCCTGTGTGTACTTGTTGAAAGCAGAGTATGTTAATGTTAATGCAGAATGAAGGGGAGATGGTCAGAGAGTACAGTTAGATCTGGCAGGTCAATATAGGAAGAAACCATTGCAGGGTATGGTAACACTTGTGGGTTAAAAAAGTCATCCTGGAAACAGAATGGATAACAATTACTGGGAATGTAAGAACCCATGAGAAGGGCATTTCTACAATTTCTGTATTCCAGGCACAAAACTATGCTAATTTAAAATCCAGCCCTAGGGCTGGAGTAAAAGCATGAGCTTGAGGATAAAATGGATTTGGAAATAAATGGTAAAGCTAATGAAAACATGAAAAATGAATATATCTAAGTCTCTGCCTAGTGTTTCTGGATACATCATAATTTCATTTTTCTAATCGGAAAATAGTGCAATAAAAAAGTTGTGAGGTCTGTTTTGCAAAAACCGAACTGAAACTGCTCTTGAGACTTTCTAGGCTTGGGATATCTCTCTGTAATAGTTCTACTATCTCTCCAATGATGAGCTGGATACACTAAGTGCAGAATTCATTGGAACTCCTTGGAACTACAGTGTTGTTGTGGTGTGTTCATTCATGTTTCAGTTTAGGGCAATGGAGACAATAAAGTAGAGATTTAAATTTTGATGTCAACTTGTCCTTTCAAGTAATCTTGGTTGGGTCTCTGAGGATGTTCACAGGAAGGCAGCCTCTCAGTAAGGGGGCTCAGGATGTAAGGAAGCTCAAAGGAGCTAAAGTAAACATCCTTTCCTGTGTGGGCAATGCAGGAAGGAAATTCCAGAGACTCCGGAAGCCATTAAATCTGGGATAGGGTTGCACGACCCCACCCTAAGCCTACATAAAGGAGAAGAAATTCTCTTTAGCCCCTCCTGCCTGTTCCCTGTTGTGTGTGTGGTGTTGGTGATGGGTTTTTCTCTCTGCTTGGACCTGTGAAAGAGGAACAGCCTCTTTCACTTTTATGGGACTTCCCCTGGAACTGTAGCTTGAATTAATCATTTCCTCCCATAAACTGTGCCTGGTTTGGAGATTCATCCAAGTGGCGTGTGGCTGACTACGACAAATTTGAAGTCACAAACAGCAGATAAAAATGCATGTCTAGCAAAGACAATGTGTGTTTAATAAACAGTGTGAGGAAACTACAGTGTGAAGGATGATGTTCCGAAAGTTGGCCTGAAGATAGAGATGAAAGGCAGGTAAGAAAGAGCACCTGCCACTGAATGATGACGATGGTAAATTCCTCTATTGAGTCTGGAAGAAAGGAACACAAATGTTTAAACAGCATGAGAGATCAAATGTAAGGTTTGAAAACAAAAATAAGAAAAGGGGATAGAGAAATCATACTTAACAATGTAAACTATTGTCAAACTTTGAAGGTACTTATCATTTGGAGATGATTAAAAAAAAACACGCAAGAATGTCTTTAATGGATCTTGCTCAGAGACTTCAGTATGATTAATTAATTAGCTGCTATGCTAAGTGTGGCCATGCCACAGTTTTAAATTAAATCACCCCTTTTAAAGGAAACATAATCACTTAATACCAGAAGTAATTGAATATTTGTATCTTTAAAATAGTATAAACGGGCATTGAATACATGTGTTCAGAAGTTCATTTTAATTATTATTAGGTTAGGATTGATGGTTCCTGACTGTAATTGCAGCATGTGGCTGGATGAAGAAGGAGGGTTGCCATAATTTTGAGGTTAGCCTGAGCTACACAATGAAGACCAGGCCATCCAGGATGACATAACCAGATGCTGTCTCGAAAACTATTCCCAAAATCAAATCAAATGATAATTAGTAGTACAATAATTTGTACAATTGACTGTGAATTTCTCTTCTTCTTATTCTCTGATTTTCTTTGACAGCTCCGTGTGGTGGCCACTTTTCAGCTCCGAGTGGTGTGATTCTCTCCCCAGGATGGCCAGGATACTATAAAGACTCTTTGAATTGTGAGTGGGTGGTTGAAGCTGAACCTGGACACTCTATCAAAATTACATTTGAAAGGTCTCTACAAATATATATTTTTTTACATTTTATAGAAAAGACTGTAAAATAATAGTATTCACTGTTTCTTTTAACAAATCAGTGAATAATTTTATTGTAAGAAACCATTCCTATGGCCTGAATGTTCCTGAGTGATTGTCCCATTTTAATCTTTAGTCTGTTTTCAAGTTTTCTTTGTTTAATGCTGTAACTGTACTATTAAGATAGGAGAGGCAGACTTTTTTTGCTATATGTATATGCACAACGATGAGATATCAGCATGTGACAGATGATTAATGACTTAATTGTCACATATGATAAAGGGTCTTTAACCCTGTTTCTAGATGTCAAGATCAATGGTTCTCTAAACACCTCCAAAATGATACAACTTTACAGCATAAAGTACTGTAAAGAACTATTGTATAGCCATATTTACATGAGTGGAAAAAGTGCTCAGACATCTGCATGTACAAATGACTAGACATATGACCCTTTCCCCACTTAAAATTTATATTATTTATTATGTAAAATCTACATCTCAAAGTATTTTAATATTGAGTATCGCACAAACTCAAAAATGAATGGTGTTTAATTGGATAACTAAAATCAAAGTAGAATTCAGTTCTCATTTGTATTACTGACTCTTCTCATCTCCCAATCTCTTGATTAAAATATGAACATTTTTGTGTGCAAAGTCCATGCACTACTCCAAATCCATATATAAGAATCTTCTTTTTTAAAAAAAAAATATATATATATATTTAATTTTATTTATCCATTTTCAAGCAGAGAGAGAGAGAGAGAGAGAGAGAGAGAGAGAGAGAGAGAGCACCAGGGCCACCACCTTGTGGGCCTGGTCCATGTGGGTACTGGGGAATTGAACCTAGGGCCTTAGGCACTGGAGGCAAGTGCCTTAACCACTGAGCAATCTCTCCAGTCCATATAAAAGAATCTTCTTGACCTGTGTGCATGTGTATATGTGTGATTGCATGTGTGTGGGCATACACATTTGCAGGAGCATATTTGTGCCAGAGGTTGATATTGGCTATCTTCTAGAAAGACTCCCCACCATAGTTCTTGAAACACAATCTCTCACTGAACCCAGAGCTCATAGTTTAGTTAAGCAACCTATGCCAGGGACCCATCTGCTCTGCCTTATAAGTGCTAGGATTACAAGTGCTTGTCCACACAACTGCTTTCTATCTGGGTGCAGAATTTAGTTCTCATAGCCTTAAAGTGACATGAAAACTAACAGATTTTAAAGTAGCCACTTTGCTCTTTTGGTATTTGTTAATTTGTGAGCTTGTATGTTCACTTGTGTGGGTGGGTGCACATGTGCAGGAATGTATGTGGAAACTAGAAGGCAACTTAATTTATCATCCTCAGGAATGACCTTCCACAATTCTTTTGACACAGGGTCTCTTATGAACCTGATGCTAACCGATTAATCTAGACTGGGCATATAGTAAGCCCTAGAGATCTTCCTGTCTCTTACTCCCCAGTATGAGTATCATGAGTGTGAAGCACTAGACCTGTTTATATGCATTCTTAGAATGAAATTCAAATCATACTTGCAAAGCAAGTACATTAAAAAACAAGCTATCTTTGTACCCAAATGTGTATGGATAGGTAAGATGTTATAGCAAATGCCTGGATTCCCAGCTCTATGAAAACTGAAGCAACAGCATGGCCAGCCTTTGCTACTTAGGGAGATACTATTTTAAGAAACAAGGATAAAAGAAAAAATAAGGAAGGGAAAAAAGGAAGGGAGGGAGGGAGGGAGGAAGGAAAAAAAATATGTAGTGAGGGACAACTTAAGGAAGGGAAGGAAAGACAAAAAAAGAAGGAAGGAGGAGGAAAGAAGTGAAAAAAAGGGAAGTGGAAAGGAAGAAATTCAATGAAAGAAAGAAAGGATAGAAGGAAGGAAAGTAATTAGAATTTACTTGATTTTATAAAAAAAATCATACCCTCAATACACTCGTTGATATGAGTTGTGCTATGATAGCAATGTCAGAAAGCACGAAAAGTCTTATTTATCATCAAAACCTCATACATTCTAATTCCATTAATGAGTCATGGAAATTCAACAATTAATCCTCATCACATAGAATTCAATTGACTTTGGAATATACAATATAGCATGATGTCATCATTAATTATATTGAGTTATTTTCAAATTACTTTCAGAAGGAAGATATTTGGTCCATATTTTCTTTTGTTCAATTTATTCTATTACATTTTAAATGAATACATATATGTAATATATATATATATATATATATATATATATATATATATATATATATATATATAT
>PVHP010012725.1:0-25486 GCA_004024765.1 Zapus hudsonius
TTGGTTTTTCGAGGTAGGGTCTCGCTCTAGCCCAGGCTGACCTGGAATTCACTATGTAGTCTCAGGGTGGCCTTGAACTCACAGCGATCCTCCTACCTCTGCCCCCACAGTGCTGGGATTAAAGACGTGCGCCACCACGCCCAGTATACTTTGCATTCTAAGACAACAGGTAACTGCCTTTGGTTCATGGTACTCAAGATCATCTTTTTTTAAAAATATTTTATTTATTCATTTTCAAGCAGAGATATAAGAGAGAGACAGAAAGACAGACAGAGAAAGAGAGAGAGCACACTAGGGCCACCACCTTGTGGGTCTGGCTTATGTGGGTCCTGGGGAATTGAACCCAGGGCCTTAGGCACTGGAGGCAAATGCCTTAACCACTGAGCCATCTCTCCAGCCCATGCATTCTCTTAATGTGACAATGTTATCTGGAATGTACTCTTGGGGAAATAATTTTTTTTTGGGGGGGAATAAATTTTAAAAAAGTATTTTTATTTATTTGCAAGCAGAGAAAGACAAAAGAGACAGAATAGGTGCACCAGGGCCTTCCCCTGCTACAAACTCCCGATGTATGTGCCATTGTCTGCACTTGGCCTATGTGGGTACTAAGGAATCAAACCCTGGTCATTAGGCTTTGCAGGCAAGTGCTTTAACTGCTGAGCCACCTCTCCAGCCCAAATAAATAATTTAAAAAATATATAACAAGGACATGAATATATTTTTCCAAGGAAGGCATGTGTTGCAGTCAGCTTTCTAGTTGCTGCGCAGAAAGAACCCAAACAAAAGTGGCTTGTAGAGGAATGGGTTTATTTGGCTTACGGACTCGAGGGGAGACTCCATTCTGGCAGGGAAAACGATGGCATGAGCAGAGGGCTGGACATCATCTCTGCCACAGCACTGCAAACAACGGCAGGAAGGTGTGCCAAACTCTGGCAAGGGGAAGCTGGTTTATAACCCCATAAGCCCGCCCCTGACAACACAGCTCCATCGAGGTTGCAAAACCCAAACTGCCATCAGCTGAGGATTGATCTATCAGAATACATGCAATTGTTTGTGGGGGACACCTGTATCAAACCATGACAGCATGCATGTATCCAATAAGCATATACGAAGCTGCTCACCGTCAGTAATCATAAGGGAATATGATCAAACCACAGTGAGATGACCACCTGACCCAACAGGAGTTCTTATTTATAGAGAAAATAAGTGTGGTATGTGAAGAAATCGATTCCTCGTGCACGATTGGTGAGAATATAAAGAAATAAATCATGATGGAAAAGAGTATGGTGGTTTCTTAAAAAAGTTCAAAGTAGGTAAGAATGGTGGCTCATGCATTTAATCTCAGCTGTTAGTAGGAGTTTAAGGCCAGCCTGGGCTACAAAGTCCAGTGTGTTCCAGGTCAGCCTGGGCTAAAGTGAGACTATCTCAAACAAACAAACAAACAAATTAGCAGGAGTGATTCCATATAACCTAGCAGCTCCAATTCTGGGTCAGTATTCAAGAGAAATGAAGGCAGGGTCTTGAAAGATAGTCACAGAACCATGTTCAGTACAGAGCCAAGAGGTAAAACAACCCAAATATCCATCGACAAAGTGTGGTGCATATACACTGTGGTCTGATAGAGTCAGGTGTACATACACACCATGGTAGTGAGTCAGATGCGCACACAGACTGTGGTGGTGTGAATCAGATGTCCTCATAAGCTAATGTGTTTCGATGCTTGGTCCACAGGTGTGCCAGTGACACTGGATATCTAGCCATACATGCTATTTGGCAAGCATTAGCATGAACAATATCCCCCATCACTGGATCTCAAGTACCTCGATGTCACCATCCTCTTGAGTGTGAGCAAACTTCTTGCTCTTGATTACTCTCTGCTATAGAAAAGAATTCTAATACATGTTTTCAGGAAAAAAGCATTTTATTTGACACCATTATAAAAATATTTAGGCACATAATTTTTTAGTTTATGTCACCTGATTTACATACCTCAATCCTCAGTACCTTTAAAAAATACTACGTAAACTGGTAAATAGAATCTGTGTTGAAAAAATATCGTGAAAGGGTGAACACTTGTAGGCAAAAATCAGTTGATCATCAGCATGAAAAAGGAAACATTTGTGAACAAAATAATCTCTAAAAACACTTGTGAGGCAGTAAATCTAACCAGTAGATTTTTTTCTTAAAAAGTATTTTCAAAATAAACTAAGTTAAAAAAAAAACACTATAGAATATCTCTTCATATCACAAAGTAAGGACTAGAAGGCATGTTTAGAAAATGGCAATGATGCCAGAGACTTGTATCCTGACAACGGTGATCTGCCTGGAGGCAGAGGTCAAGTGCATTTAATTCAGAGAGGAGGAAAGAGGCCTGTGGCAGGCTAGCTTAGGAGGATAACTCAGCCAGCCATCACTCGACTGCCATTCTGAAATGGAATTACCTTCCTCTGAGATAGAAAGTAGCTTTTCTATTTTGAAATTTGCTATCATAATATGAAAATAATTTTGTTCTTTTTAAAAAAAACAATCACCACCTGCATCATACAGTAGCCACAATGGTATTGAGGTTTTTGTTTGTTTTAAGAACATTTTGGACAGTCCCGGGGTAGGGAGGTACAGGGTCATGTTTCCCTGGAAACACACACAATGCCATCGTCCCACAATGAAAGAGTGACTGACTGCAGCTACAGTCACTCCTCCTTTATTCTGAGTACTTTCTTCCTCAGGGAAGGGAAAACCAGGTATAGGAGGAGCCAGTAGAGCCAGGAGGAAGAGCTTGGCCTGCTCAGAATCCTAGGAGCCCTGTGGCTTCTCTCAGCTAGAGGTGATATACACGAAAATCCTCTGAGACTTCTGTCTTGGGGTGGGGCATCTCTAGAATCAGGGACCAGACAGCTGCGTACATGGCTTCTGCTCACACTTCACCAACATCTTGCATCTCTATCTTCTCCCAGTTAGGATCCAGGATACCACCACTGGCTGAAGAGTTATAAACTCCCTGAGAGCAAGCACTGTGTCCCCAGGCTCAGCAAAGTGCTGATCAGTAAGTCTTTGCTCACTGAATGAGGCTGTAGTAAGGAAAACAAAGGCATCCAGGCCCAAAGCCTGGGTGCACCTGCAGACCATCCAAGGAAAGATTCTACTGTGTCTGTAGAGACCCTGCTTCGGCTTAACTGACACAAACCTTCCATGGGTTCCTGATACACGAGGATTATAAAACACTTGCAAATGTGCTTTTTTAGAAGACTATGCAAGGAATGGATCCTACAAGGAAAAATTTTGGTTTTTCAAGGTAGGGCTTTGCCCTTGCCCAGTCTGACCTGGAATTCACTATGTAGTCTCAGGGTGGCCTCAAACTTGTGATCCTCCTACCTCTGCCTCTCGAGTGCTGGGATTAAAGGCGTGTGCCAACATACCCAGCAGTCAAAATTTTAAATTGGAAAAAACCCCACCTCTCTAGCCTCCTAATTAAGAAACAAAAATATAGACTGTCAAGGTTAACAGTGCCCAAGGAACAGAGGCAAGCGTGTGCTCCTGGGCACAGGCGCTGCATTTCCAGCAAGAGGAAAGCTAAACTGCTCAGCGAGAATGACAAGGCTCCTGGGAACAAGCACTGTGTCCCCAGGCTGGGTCCCTGGGAGCACACTCTGCAGCTCCCGGGGTCACCTGCATGTCAAACTATGGAATAAGATATTTTCAACACACTGATGTGTCACTGTCAGAATTGAAGAACAATAAATTAAAAGCCTAGTACATTTTCCAATCTGATATAAATTAATTTAAACAACACACTTAACATCAATTAAAAACTTCTCTGATAAAATTTTCAAAGGCAGCAATCAATCCCCAGGTCATACAAGTGCAAAGAAATGGTAATCCCACAATCAGGACATCCGGGTATCCAGTATCTGTAGGGAGCGGCCCATGATCCGAGCGGATCAGAATCTTGGCCCGCAAAGTTGAAGCGGTCCTCGGGTCACACTGCTCCTTTCCCTTTTATGTCCAATTTGTTACTGGCTTCTGATTGTTTGCTCAGCTGCTCCTCAGTGAAAGTGATATAGGAATACACCAGGCTTCCAGCAATACTGAAACACAGAAAACCATCGTGAGGGACAGAGAAGTGTGATACTTTTATAATAGCAAAAAAAGTTGGATGAAAGTTAAGTAGTGGGAGATTATACAATGGAATACTATACATTCAAGTGATTTTATTTATTTTTTTGATGTGAAATGAATTTATTTTCTTTAGCTTTAGACAATTAAAAACCTGAACAGTTCATTTAAAATAGAAATGCAATCTTCTAAGGAGTTAGAAAACAAAGTTTAAATGGAAATTCTCAATTGCTCTAGGCTGACATTTTAAAAGAAACTGGAATTTGCCATAGAGAAACAAGGTAAAGTTGGTCAGCGTTGGCGGGGAGCACAGTCCTCGTCCTCCTCACACCCCGGAAAACAAAGGGCCAGCGTCACTAGCACTGACTGACCATTCAAGTGATTTTAAAAGAGCAGATGTCTCACAAAATATGAAACATCGTCTAATCCCATGTACCTCAATCTGTCTCAGAAGAGAAGGCATTGAGCACTGAACAGTGATTACATCATGGTGTGCCTCACATGTCGCATTAATTGGGGACAGTGATCTACGTCTGGGAACCTAAACCCATTTTCCTCCAACGCTAGGCTGTACAGTAGAGGACTCGCAGACCCAGCCTCCCTGGCCTCCCATAGCTCAGGGTCAGTTCAGGACCCATCATCTAACAGCCAACTTTCCCTATTTTGTTTCATTAACTCGTCCCAGTGGCAAATGCACTTGGGTTAGCTGCTTTGAAGAACAAATAAAAACAACAAATTTAAAAACCTCAGCAACCAAAGGCAGTGGCCTGGATGAGGCCATGGAATGGTTAGTTGAAACACAGAAAAGCAGACAGTTTCATCCATCACTTGAGCTCCTGTGAAAGAAATGTGACGTCACATGTTCCTTTGGAAAGAGCCACGCTGCACGTGACTACATGTGAGAACTGACATCGACGTTTGCAATAAAAATAAGAACTTGGTTAGAGGGGCAACTTGGTCGAATCACCCAAATATTGTATGTAATGTAAACTATTTCTTCCTCGTGTTAAGGTATGCATTCTATTTGTATGGAATTCCTACTCACATACAGTTCTATTACAGAGTGCACTCTCCTTGCAAGATAAAACGCTCCGATTTTTGAATTCGTGGCTGCATTTTGTTTGTACAAACACTAATAATGTTAGCTGACTTCTCTTTCTCTTTGAAATGAATTCTTTTCCAAAGATCAGTCTCAGTAAATAGAACACAGCGTGTATAGTATAGCCTTTATTTGCTTAACTGACTAGTGTATATGAAGCGCTTTCCTTTGAAAGTCTTTGGGTCCAGGTGTGAGTGCTGTTTTGTTGGCTAACCTCAGTGATCCACTTGTAGCTGTCCTTTTACTTTGTCTGCACAGGAGCCCTGTGAGCGCGGTGGGAAAGGAGGTACTTTTGTTACTTTATGGAATAAAGTGGGTAGGATACGTTGGTTTGCACAAGGCTTCTACTAGTGAGGTGGGAATAAGGCTCAAAGGAAGGCTTTTGGGTCAGAAATGGTTCATAATGCCAGCATTGACCACACTGATATTCTTTAACACTTAAAAACAAATTATGGGGCTGGAGAGATGGCTCAGCAGTTAAGGCACTTGCCTCCAGTGCCTAAGGTCCCAGGTTCAATTCCCCAAGATCCAGATAAGCCAGACCCACAAGGTGGTGGCCCTGGTGTACTCTCTCTCTCTCTCTCTCTCTCTCTCTCTCTCTCTCTCTCTCTCTCTCTGCTTGAAAATGAATAAATAAAACATAAAAAATAAAATAAAATAAATTATGCTAAAAACAGTCAGATGTGGTGGCATGTGCCTTCCATCCCAGCCCTCAGGAGGTAGAGGCAGGAGGGTCAGGAGTTCAAAGCCAGCCTTGGGTTACATGACAAAAATTAGACTAAAGTAGTCACAATACATTCAAAATGTTTATATAAACTTATGTCTATACTAGTAAAAGTGATCACTAACAGCAGAAAGTCCCAAATGACTTGTACTTAATGAATTCACAATACAATACAGAGAAAACTCCACATGAAAGCAAATAACTGATCTAAGAAGCACTGTAAAAAATTTTTTAAAAGAACATATAAATATGGGTGGGCTCTCACTAGAACTTTCTCCATTTTCCGGATCTGCAGGAAGTTCAAACTCCAAGTTTCCTACAAAGTGACCTCAGCCCTCCTGAGACACTTCTCCCACAGGACATTGCGGGCAGAACCAGGACAGGCGACTCAAAGTCAAATCCCACGCTCTAGGGATGAAAAAGCGCATACGAAGAGTGAATGGTAGCTAGCAGCTAGTGGCTGATCAGCAAGAGAACAGACTTTTAGTGGTACATTTCTGTTCAGCTCTCTGGTTAGGAACAGAGATATCACCAGAGAATCAGGAAGCCTCCCTTCAACATATTCAAAAGGACAAGCTATCCGTGACCAACCAGTTATATAACTACCAACTAGACCAACTAAAGGTGGCACCTCAGCAGCCACTAATGGGATACAAAAGGTGCCCTTTTCTTTTTCCAAATGAAAGAACCACCAGGTAAAGAAACACTTAGATCCTTGTTTCAGAAGCGTGGACCAGAAAAGTCTACAAGAAGGAAACTGTGAAGGAGAAGCAACGTGGCGCTATAGAACCACACACTTCTAAGAAAACAGGCGCAAAAATCCAAAATGAGCACAGGAGAACCAGACGCTGGGCAGAGGTAGCTGGACCAAAGTCCTGGAAGCCATTCTTCAGAGACTCTGGGTTGCACTCTGTCCCATCCCAGAGACTGGGTAGAGTCTGGTCTGGTCACACAGGCTACAATAAAAATGGCTTTTATTGCTTTTTTTACACACATGGTACTCTGGTGAACAGTAATACGAAAAAAGTAACCCAACTTTTAAAAATGGGTAACATCTTTGAGCAGTCCTGTTACTAAGAAAAATAGCTGGGCGTGGTGGAGGTAGGAGGATCGCCATGAGTTCAAGGCCACCCTGTGACCTGGTAGTCTCAGGGTGGCCTTGAACTCACAGCAATCCCCCAACCTCCTACCTCTTATCTCCTGAGTGCTGGGATTAAAGGTGTGTGTCACCACTCCCAGCTACATATTTATTTTTAATGGCTAAAAATATTTTTAAAAAGAATCACATAGTCAGGTGTGGTGGCACCTGCACTCAGGAGGCAGAGGTAGGAGGATTGACATGAGTTCGAGGCCAGCCTGAATAGTGAATTGAGGTTGCCCTCTGGCTTCCAAATGTGCGTTTAAACATAGTGCACAGACTTGTGCAAGTACCCGTACGTGTGCATACTTTGGCACATAAACTCCTATATGAAGGCACACAAACAGATTATCTCTCACATACATTTCCACATATTAACCAATGAATTGATAGTTATCAGACAATGGATGGGCATCCCTTTAATCCCAGCACTCGGGAGGCAGAGGTAGGAGGATCGCCGTGAGTTCGAGGCCACCCTGAGACTACAGAGTGAATTCCAGGTCAGCCTGGGCTAGAGCGAGACCCTACCTCGAAAAACCAAAAAAGGAAAAAGAATCACAGAAAAAGATAAGTTCCTGAGAGCCTAGATATTTCAGCTTGGGCAGCTTTGAGGTTCTGTGATCAATGATAACATTCTTGAGGCCTGAGCCAGAGGTGGGAGCCCAGGCTTTGATGGAAGACCAGGTACAGGTTCTGTCTTCACCTGGCATTGCTATTTGCTTCTCATGCTCTCTGCTACTTCTCTTTGGCCTGGCACTTGACACTGCCCCTCCTCAACAGAATTTTTACCCCATACCTCTCTTCCTGCCAGCTCCACCCATGAATGGCAAATGATCCTTTCTCTAAGAAGCACAGGAGTGGCAAATAAAGATTAGGAAAAGGCCAAAAATGAATTATTAGCCTATTACTATTCCTATTTTCCCATTTATTCATAAGGCAAAAATAGGTGCTGCGGTCTTTTAGTGTTTGAAGAAATAAAAGTATAGAGACGTTACACAATCTGCTGTCAACTAAAAATACACCAGAAACAAATAAGCAAAATTATACGTTATATTAAAACATAGGTGTGCTGGGAAAAATATGTAGGAAAAAATAGGATGAGAGGATTTGAAGTGTCAAAAGAGAGAGAACAGGCTGTACTTTAAAATGAGGTGGGCACTTGCTTGCAAAGCCTGATGGCCCAGGTTCAATTCTCTAGTACCTACATAGAGCCAGATGCACAAAGTGTGATTTGCAATTATGAATTCCTGGTGTACTCACATTCATTTTCTATCTCTCTGCTTGCCAATAAATAAAAAAAATTTAGTGAGGTGGTTTACCAATATGGCAATGTAACATTTGAGACACTGATATCCGGCAGTATATCCAATCCAACAGCTCTGAAGAGAAAGCACATCAGTGTTCCAGAGGACTCTAGATGCAGATTTCAAAAGAGGAGCTGAGAGGGAGGGAATAGAGAGGACAGAGCTCATAGGCCCTTAAGAGAACTCTGGGCCTTGGCGAGCCTTGACATGCTCTGACTTACATCTTGCAAGATATATATATATATATATATATATATATATATATATATATATATATATATATATATATATATATATATATATAATATTATCTACTCTGATGAGAACTAACAAGCCGGGGGGTGGGGGGGGAGAGGTCAGTGAGTTAAAGCAGGGACAGTAAGGTGATGACCTAAGCAAGAGATGCTATGGCTTACATGATACCAAAACCTGTTTGGATATTTTCTGAAGGAAAGGAATGTGTACAGTAGATACTGCTTTTTAAAGTAAGAAACTAAAAGGAACTCTAACAATTAAAACCATAAAAATTATAAGAGGCTCCTGCAAGGAGGTAATAAAAACAGCTCAGTTTTGCATATGTCAGGTAGAGATGTCAAGTAGACTATTAAAGAAAAAAGTTTTACTTTAAGATAAAAGTTTGTTCCAAATAAAAGTTCGATATTTTACAGGCATAAATAATTGAAACCATGACACTGAAATTCCTAGACCTAAAATCATGCAATGCCAGCCAACCCTTGTGCTGATGTGAAGTCCAAAAGAAAGGCAGAGATCTCCCGATGCTCAGATACTAATAAAGTCCAGAGACAGGCAGAGATCTCCTGATGATCAGATACTAATAACGTCCAGAGAAAGGTAGAGATCTCCTCATGCTCAGATACTCATAAAGTCCAAAGAAAGGCAGAGATCACTTGATGCTTAGATATTCACAATGTCCAGAGAAAGGCAGAGATTAAGTCCAGAGAAAGGCAGTGTAGAGGTTTGATTCTAGTGTGTGTCCCCCATAAACTTTTATGCTCAAAATGCTTGATTCCCCAACTGATGACAATTCTCAAATTGGAGTTTTGCTGGCAGAGGTTTTTTGGGGAGGCACTTGCTTATGGGTGTTATAGCCAACTTCCTCTTGCCAGTGTTTGGCACACTCTCCTGCTGCTGTTGTCCATCTGATGTTGGCTAGGAGGTGATGTCCAGCCTCTGTTCATGCCACATTCTTCCCCGACATCATGGAGCTTCCCCTCAAGTCTGTAAGCCAAAATTAACCCTTTCTTCCCACAAGCTGCTTTGGGTCAGGTGTTTTGTCCCACCAACACAAAGGCAACTACAACAGAAAATCAGTACTGAAGTGGGGTTGTTGCTGCTAGAAACACGACTGTGTGGCTTCTGGCCTTTTAGGAGCTGATTTGTGGGAGGAATGTGGAAGGATTTAAAGCCTTGGCCCAAGAGCCTCCTTGCAGGGCTGAAGGCAGAGTTTGATGGACAGAGGTGAAGATCTACATGTAGAAAGAACTGTGTGGGCTAGACTTATGAGGGGGAAGAAGAGCCTTGTCCAGACTGGGCTAGAAGCAGTTAGTGCTTCCCCATGTCCTGAGAACTTGTGCAGAGTTGTACTGTGTAGGAACGGACTGGTATGAACAGATGAATATGGCACAGAAATTAAAAGTTTCAGGCTGGAGTCAGTACCCGTTTAGCAGCAATTGTTTTGGGAGATTACAACGATGAGATTGGGCCAGGTCTTCTGTACTGGAACAGCAGGAAGAATGCTGACTCTTTTAAAAGAAAGGGGCCTAAATGCAGAAGGAGCATCCTGCTCTTCAAAGTCGGCTTTATTTCCTCTCCTGGATCAACAAATTGGTAGCCCACCAGGTACTATGGAGTATAACAAATACAGGAAAGAGGATCATTGGATTTGCAACATGGTTTTGTTTTCTGGAAATGGCCATGGGTAAAAGAGTATGACAGTGTACATACAAGGATGTTTTAGATTTTTCAGGACTGTGGGACAGCTGATAAAGAGGGCTGCTGGCTCACAGCAGCCCAGCTAGAGGGGTGGAATTAGAATCCCAGAAACTTTGCCACTGGTTAGAGATGTTGGACTTAAAAGCTATGAAATATTTGCCCTGTTTATTTTAGATTTTGTATTGATTCAATTTAGACTTTGTATTGATTCCTTGCTATGCCCAAAGCCATTTCTTGTAGTGTAAATGTTTATTCTGTGCCATTATGTTCTTTTGGTTTTACAACTCACAGTTAAAAGATCTTGGATTATGGGGATGTTTGAATAGTTATGGGACTGAAAAACTATGGGGACTTTTAAGTTGTATTGTGTGCTGTTTTTTTGTTGTCAATTTGAAATGTTAGTAATCTTAGGTGGGTCTCTGAGGTTGTTTACAGGAAGGCAGCCCTCTAGGTAGGGGACAGGATGTAAGGAGGCTCATCGGAGCTAGAAACAAACACCCCTTCCCAGGTGGGCAGTGCAGGAAGGAAATTCCAGAGACTCAGGGAGTAAACAAGTCTGGGGAAGGGTTGCAAGACTCCACCCTAAAGCTATATAAAGGGGAAGTAAAGTCTCTCACCCTGCCTGTTTGCTGAGCTTCTTTCGCCACTATGGAACTTCTGGAACTGTAACCTCAATAAATACTTTCATCCAATAACTGAGCCTAGTTTGGAGGTTCATCCCAGTGGCATGTGGCTGACTGAATGCATTGCATTTTATATTATGGATGGTTGTGGGGGCCAGGGGCAAATGTGGTTTGATTCAGGTCTCCCCAATAAATTTATGTGCTATGAATGCTTGATCCCTAGCTGATGGCAATTTGGGAATTAGAGCCTAGTTGGAGGAAGTATGTTGTTGGGGGCAGACTTATGGGAGCTATAGCCAGCTTTCCCTTGCCAGTGTACAACACACTATTCTCCTGACATTGGCCAGAAGGTGATGCCCAGCCTCTGCTCATGCTACATTCTTCCTTGCCATCATAAAGTTTCCCCTCAAGTCTGTAAGCCAAAATATACCCTTTCCTTCCACAAACTGCTTTTGGTCAAGTGTTTTGTCCCAGAAATAGGCAGATTGATAAATGATGTGATACTCAAGAAGTCCAAAGAAAGGTAGATACGTATCAGTCAGACACTCATAAAACAATTGTACTAGAGCTGATATTCTCTAACTCTGTGTTTCCTAAGAATACCACACACCATGATATACATGTAAATGACTGATCTTTGAAATCCAAAGGAAGGGAATTTAACTATGGAACAGTCTCCAAATACTGCATATTGAATATTAAGTTTGTCTATACTGTTCTATATTATGTTAATTTTAATTCATTTTTGGTAGATTTCTTGGACTTTCTGCATTGATAAGTTGGCTGCCCATGCCAATTATGTTATTTTCTCTTTTTTTTTGCATGTGCATATGTATATGCATACTTGCATATGTGTGGGAACAATGTGTGTGTCTGTGTATGTACTGTGCATGTATATGAAGGCCAGAAGTTTGAACTGGGGGTCTTCCTCAATTGCTGTCCACCGTCTTTACTGAGGCAAGATCTCTCACTGAACTCAGAGCCCACAAATTCAGTTAGTCTAGCTACCCAGCTCATTCTGGGGGGGGGGTCCCTAGTCTCGGCCTTTTGAGTGCTAGGATTATAAGCAGACCATGCACACTGGGCACTTTTGTGGGGTTGATCCATACTCAGTACTTTAATAAGTGAGCCATTTCTCCAGCCCCTCATTTTTCCTTTCTTATAAAGTGCATCTGGAGACATTAAATATGATTAAATATGTCTAGTACATTATTGGGACTCCTTAAATTGTGTTTATAATAGATTTAAAATTGAATATCATAGCATAACATATACAGTGACACAATAAACCTCACTTGTCAAGATGGTTAAAAAATGAGTATAAATCCCACTTGTCAAGGTAGTCAAAAATTCCATAATTTTACTTACCTGATATTTAAGCCAATAAAATTTGTCCATGTGAATATATAATCTCCACCAAAAACCATTCCAATATAAGTTACTAATATATTCTAAAAAAGAAAAGTAGCAATATATTGTTACATTAAGTTTAACTGAGTTTTTAAAATATATTTTATTTATTTATTTACAAGGAGAGAGAGAGAGAGAGAGAAAGAGAGAGAGAGAGAGAGAGAAAGAAAGAAATGGAGATAGACAAAGAATGGGTGTGCCAAGGTCTCCAGCCACTGCAAATAAACTCCAGATGCATGTGCCACTTTGTGCATGGGCACTGGGACATCGACCCTGGGTTGTTACACTTCTCAGGCAAGCACTTTAACCACTGAACCATCTCTCTCTAGCCTTTGAGTTTTTAAAATGTATATATAAGCACATTCATGCTGCAATCTAAATAGGAAAATGAATAAACATATGATAGCAACTAAAGTCCATCAACCCTAAACTGTGTATAATGTGAGGAAGGCAGAACCCACCCTAAACAAGTATAGTGTGAGCAAGGGAGAACCCACCCTAAACATGTGTACTTTGGACAAGGGAGAGTCCACAGGAAACGTGTGTAGTGTGAGCGAGAGACCCCACCTTAAACGTGTAGTGTGAGCAAGGAAGAACAGGCTTTTCTCAACCTATTTCTCTAAAAGAGAAATGTTCCCACTTATATGAAGAACACACAAGATTATCAACCTTGCTTTGCTTTGTGGTATGACGGAAAGATTTGTTTTTCTCCCACTATGGTAACTGCTGTCTTATTAGGGGAGAGAGACTCACACATATGCACGCCCCCTCTTCTTTTATCTTTCCCCTACATCTTCTCTGAGACAGGGTCTCTTGCTACTGCAAGCAGACTGCCAGCTTGCAAAGGAATGTCACACTGGCTAATGGGGGCTCCATCTACCACTGTCATAGAAGCTGGGATCACAGAAGCATAAGTCTCTTTGCACCCAAGTGACTTCAACTGATGAGCCATCTCCCCAGTCCCTTCTCTGTTCTTTTTAAAAAGAAAGGGAGGGGGCCCGCTGGCGAGAAGGCTCAGTGGGTAAAGCACTTACTGTGTAGCTCTGTGTATGAGACCCCAGACTCCACATAAAAAGCCAGAAGCTGTGGTGCATTTCTGTAATTGCAGTGACCCTATAGGTAGAAGGGCAGGGGAGCAAGAGGACCATAGGGAAGTGCACAAACAGAGTGCACAACTAGAGATCCTACCTCACACAAGGTGAAAGATGAGGTCCAACTGAAAGTTGTCCTCTGACCTGCACACACGTTCTGTGTCATGCCTGCACTCATACATACAAACATGCATGCACACACACATCACATACATGATAAATAAAGAAGAAAAAGGAGAAAGGGGATGTGGGAACTATCAGTATCAAGACCGTTTTTAGAGGAATCATTCTTTAACACGTGAGAAATCATTTCAAAGTATTATACCCAAAAATCACTTCTATGGACACTCCAATGTACAGATATATTATGAATTCCTTTTAATTATGCTCAGAATACAAAATCAGGAAACAATTTTCTAAAGTTTAAACTATCATTCAATTCCTCTCCAGTCTCCTTTTCTGCTCAGCTAGCACAATTGCCATGAGCTATAAATGTCATAAGCATTTAGTACCTGGATCTGCTGGATGAGGCCAGTGCAACGATATAAAGTGCTGTATATTCTTTCCAGGCCATGGTAAGTATCATGTACATAGCAAGCAGGTATGCCAGGAAAGCACACGATGGGACTTGTTTTCGAATCAAGTGGGTTAATATAAGCCACACAGGGAATTTCAGAACAGGAGAGGAAAGAGTATCCAAACCCTTGCTGCTAACGTCAGAAATGAGGGAAAGTACGCCTTTAATCCCAGCATTCAGGGGGGCAGAGGTAAGAGGATGTAGTGAGTTCAAGGCCACCCTAAGATTACAGAGTGAATTCCAGGTCAGACTGGGTTAGAGCAAGACCCTACTTCAAAAAACCAAAAGAAAGAAAGAAGAAAGAAAGAAAGAAAGAAAGAAAGAAAGAAAGAAAGAAAGAAAGAAAGAAAGAAAGAAAGAAAGAAAGAAAGAAAGAAGGGAAGGAAGGAAGGAAGAAATGAAGGAAAAGATGGGCTATATACTAAGGGATCCTAAACAACTGTCCCCAAACAGAACTCATCAGAAAGTACAGAAGAAGCCGGGTGTGGTGGCCTTTAATCCCAGCACTCGGGAGGCAGAGGTAGGAGGATTTCCGTGAGTTCAAGGCCACCCTGAGACTAGGGTGAATTCCAGGTCAGCCTGGGCTAGAGTGAGACCCTACCTCGAAAAACCTTAAAAAAAAAAAAAGTACAGAAGAGTGTCCTGTTAACTCACAACTAACATGGCAATCCTCAAACTGCAGTGTACCTGAGAATTATCTGGAAACCTTACACCTTTCTGGGTTCTGTTCTATAGATTGTGATTCTGTATAACTGGGAAGACTGGAATTTCTGTTTTTAGCTAGCTTTTCTAAGTGATTTTCCCACCATACTGAGGGAAACAAGGAATTTGATCCTAGGGTTTGTGGGGCTGGGAACCTTAAGCACAGAAGGAAGCTTAAAGCCCCTTAGAAAAACAATGGCCTGTACCATTGACCAGCACTAATGAAAGCAGCTCACTGACCAGCTAGGGTTTCAGTGGGTTCCCATCTGTGTGAAGGGGCCATTTTCAACAGTGAGACCACACTGTTTTTGCAAGGCGCAAAAGCAATAGTGAACTAATCAACCTAGTTTTTTTTTCCCTCCTCTACAGTTTGAAATAGAACTAATCCCTTTATACCAAGTAAGCGCATGGGACTCTCAGACTAGTACAGGAGGAAGGTGTAGACAAAGAAGAGGATGTGCTTTCAGGAGAACATGACTATATACTATGCTGGCCCCAGTGAAGTATTCAAAGAAATTCTAAGCAAATAGATTTGTCTATTCCAATTAACTAACTATAGGCTTTCTCGAACCATCCTCCTTCCTGACTGAAACACAGCACCATCTCCAGTCTCTCATATTCTTGCTGTTCTTATTCTGAAGATACAGACCATTCATTTTGCTCTTGAAGTTATTTTGCTAAACCAAAACACAGCGGAGAGCTAACTTGGAGGGCCAAAACTGTCTCAGTCACACTAATCCCTTGAATATAGACTGTCTCCAGCTTCCTGAGCGAATACGTTCAATTGACTAGTTACAGATTCATTTAGAATTCTACTCACAATTAACTCCAAATTCAATGATTTCAAGCTCCAGATTTTCTGGGATTTTAAGTCTATCCAGTTTCTAGTAGGAGGTTGATGAGTCCCACCCACTGGGGGTCAAAGAGAAACCTAAAATATAAGTAAGACCTTGACCTCTGCAGCTACTGCCCCGATTTTAGACTCAAGAGGACTCAGAGAGGAAGTCACAAGGGTATCAGCCCTATGTCTCCAAAATGTCATGGACCTACCTCTCTGTCTTGCCTTTTTCAGAAAGCAAGGCCACAAGCTAATTCACAAGAAATTCAAACATACTAGGGCATTCTCACTCTTCAAGCACTAGAATCACGAAGCCTAATGAAAAAGGCTTCTGGCTTCAACAAACTTTAGTGAATATTCAAGTTAACTTGCATTTCTGCCGGAAGACAAATGTGTATTCCTTAAATAATATGGATCAGGAGGAAATGGCATCACTGTAAATGTCAGACACAGCTTTTAAAAGCAGACCTGAATAGGTTTGGCTCAGGCACAAGAAACCCCCTTGATTAGCTTCTGGCAGGCATCCTCTCCCCACAGAACAGCCAAGTTCAGAGAACATAGTAGCTCTCACTGGGGGCTCAAGGGATGTCACCTGGGAGCAAATATGGATACCCAGATACATGTGTCAGTTTGTGTAGCCGGCGATGTTTCGTGGGTACTGGGAAATCGAACTCAGCCTCCATTCCTGACTTCTTAAAAATTGGTTTAGACAGGAGAGATTGCTCAGCAGTTAAAGGTGCTTGCTTGCAAAGCCTGATGGCTCAGGTTTAATTCCCCAGTATCCACATAAAGCCAGATGCACACAGTGTGGCACATGGATCTGGAGTGTGTTTTCAGTGGCAAGAGGCTCTGGTACACCCATATTCTCATTTTCTCTCTCTCTGTATGTATATATACATAATATTTTTTAAAAAGCTGGACATAGTGGAGCACACCTTTAATCCTAGCACCGGGGAGACACAGGTAGGAGGATCGCCATGAGTTCAAGGCCACCCTGAGACTAGATAGTGAATTACAGGTCAGCCTGGGCTAGAACGAGGCCCTACCTTAAAAAACAAGCAAACAAAAAAATAAATGGTGCCGGGCGTGGTGTCGCATGCCTTTAATCCCAGCACTTTAATCCCAGAGGTAGGAGGATCGCCATGAGTTCGAGGCCACCCTGAGACTACATAGTGAATTCCAGGTCAGCCTGGACTAGAGAGAGACCCTACCTCAAAAAACCAAAAAAAAAAAAAAAAAATGGTTTAGGGCTGGGAAGATGGCTCTGTGATTAAAGGCACTTGCTTGCAAAGTCTGATGGCTTGGGTTCAATTTTCCAATACCCACATAAAGCCAGATGCACAAAGTGATGCATGTCTCTGGAGTTCCTTTGCAGTGGTAGGAAGCCCTGGAGTGCCAATTCTCATTCTCTCTCTCTCTCTCTCTCTCTCTCTCTCTCTCTCTCTCTCTCTCTCTCTCTTCCTTTCTCTCCTTGCAAATAGACAAATAAAATAGTTTTTAAAAACTTAGAAAAAAAGTGGTTTAGAAACTATCACCACAATTTGCCAACTAGTATGATAGTGTATGAGGAAGAAAGGCTCTGAGACCTAAGGCTACAACCAGATTCTTGAGTTACAGAAGCAATGTTCAATGAAGTGGATACCCAACAGAAACAATATTTATTTTTTCACCTTACCTTAATACAACCAACGATTGTAGTTGTAAGAGCAGAATTATACTGAGTGCAAAGAACGGTAGCATACATCAAGATAAACCTAGAAAGGAGAAGAAGGTTACAAGTCAGATACTTCATAATCATTTCCACCAAAGTGAGACAAGCAGTTTTGGCCATGCTGGCATGTTCTAGTCTCTGATCAATTATGAGCTTTCCATACCTCACTGTAACTTTAGATTTTTTTTTTTTTAAGTTTACTGAAGAGTTGATTTCCTGACCAGGCATTTTTCCCTGCTACCCTCACCAGAAACATGAAAGCCTCATTCATAATCATGAGAACTCTGTAGAAATCATGCTTACCACTAGCTCATGTAGAAAGCACAGGGCTCAGACCTGCCTCAGTTATGCACCTTCCATGGGACAATGGGACCTCAGGGCCAGCATAAAGGCAAGAGAACTTTGTGAGGAACAAAACCAACTCAGAATTATCACTAGAGGGGTACAAGTCCACTGGACAGCATCCCTTGAGATGCACAAATTAGAACTATTATAAGAGGGGTACACTTTCCTCCAACACCTAAACAACAGCCCTGGGAACACACAAATTTTCAGACAGCCCTCTGCTGACTCAGCACCAAGACAGCCAGCATGTCGCTTGCATTCTGAAGCAGATACTCTGGGAGCCAGTTCACTTACAAGCAGGCTGAAGGAAACACACATGAGAAATACACAGGGGAGGAGAATGTGTTTGCAGACCTTCTTGCCTTCTACATACTCTCCTCTCACTAGAGGGATCTCAAGTCACCCCCCCCAACAAGTGGAAATGCCATCTTGTTGTTTGATTGTGTAAACTTAGACAATTAAGCTCTAGTGTATTTTCTTGTAAAGGACAATCCTATATGCCAGATGTCAACAGTGAGCAAAAACCAAAATGATGCAGATTAAAATATAATGGTGTAGCACTTGTGTGTGTCTTTGTTGAACTGATGAAAAAAAAAAGACTTAAAGACAGGTACAAAAGTAAGTCCTCTCTTGCAATCCAGAGCTCATTCTTTAGTGTAAGTTTTGATACATATAAAGAATATGATACTCAAGACGGTTCAAAGCGATGGTATTACTAAGGCTTCTATATTGAACATGAGGTCTGGAGATAAAGGTATCTTTCTTTTTTTTAAATATTTTATCGTATATTTTATTTATTCATTTTTCAAGCAGATACAGAGAAAGAGAGAGACAGAGAGACAGAGCACCAGGGCCACCACCTTGTGGTTCTGGCTCACATGGGTACTGGGGAATTGAACAAAGGGCCTTAGGCACTGGAGGCAGGTGTCCCAACCACTGAGCCATCTTTCCAGCCCAAAGGTAGCTTTCTTAAGCTGTTTTTTTCCAAAACAAAAATCATTTATTAACCAGTAAAATCTAGCCAGCAGTATCAATAGTTAATCAGCTACAAAACTTTGAGAGGGTACAAAGTATTCAACTCAGAACAGATGATATAAAAAGACACTGTCAAAAAGCTCATGCTCAAAATCTGAGTTTTCATCAGTATTAGAGTGGGAAGGTAGGAAAAAAGTCAAGCTTATAAACATATCAGTTTGATTAGTTTGTGATTACAGAATGAAAAACAGCAAATGGTATTTAACTGCTTATTAGCCCTTAACACTTTACACACACTCTAAAAAGAGGTTCTGCCGGGCATGGTGGTGCACGCCTTTAATCCCAGCACTCGGGAGGCAGAGGTAGGAGGATCGCCATGAGTTCAAGGCTACCCTGAGACTACATAGTGAATTCCAGGTCAGCCTGGGCTAAAGTGAGACCCTACCTCGAAAAACAAAAAGAAAACAAAAAAAAAAGAGGTTCTGACACATTTTAAGGTTGAGAAAAAAAATTATCAGTGTACTTATTTTATGACCTACCAACACTTAAAAGGTAGTCACTTATTAAAGCATCAATTTAAATGCTATTTTTTACTCCTCTTTTACCAGCAGTAAATGTCTAAATTAAAAGAATATGACTTTACTACCTTCATAGTTGATTCAAGATTATTTTACTGGCATGACCTTAACCTTAACAGTATTATGGGCTGTAAAATCCAGGTGGAGTTTATTATAAAAATAACCTCAAGTTGACCTAAAAAAATTCTAAGGCAAAAAATTATTTGTATAATGTAGTGTAAATATAAGCTTATTATTCGACACATTTAATAGTGTTCACTAAAAAATATCACTCAATTAAACTGAGAAAAAGTGAGTATTGTAACTAGTAACTGGTTTTTTCAGTGTAACCACTCCCTACTATTTTCCTTTGCTCATACTTTATACAGATAAACACAAACATTTAATACTTAATCACAGTACTCAAGCTAGTAATTTTTTTTTTGAGGTAGGGTCTCACTCTAGCCCAGGCTGACCTAGAATTCACTATGTAGTCTCAGGCTGGCCTTGAACTCACAGCAATCCTCCTAACTCTGCCTCCCAAGGACTCCAAATGTTCTTCTTTGGACAAATACATATTCAAAAAACAAAGAATTTAAATTATTTTGAACTATTTAATACCTACTTAAAAATCTTTGGTGCATTTAAGTCAAAACCGAACAAGTTAATAAATTTCTGCACTCAATAACTTATCCAATTTACATATTAAGTGTTAACTGCTATATACTAAAAATTAATTTAAAACAGCAAATTATACTGACAAAATATTCTCAATGGGGTTAAACTTAGTCCTGAGATTCAAAATTTTAAGTATTGTCATAAAACAAATGGATTTTAAAGTTACAGAAAGGTCACCTGAAAAGTGTAGGCCTCATTTTTTACTGTTTGTGCCAACTTCAAAAGCTTATATACCTTCAGTTTGCCCAGACTTATGATCTTACAGTTTTGGAAATCAGAAGCAGCAGGCTAGTTTCCCTGTTGTTGTTTTGTTTCTAAGTTGTTCATAAGAAATGTACCAACCTCCCCAGATGGCATTAAGGTTAGGTTCTGGTGCTTGGCACATAGTAAGCATTCATTAATGCTGTGTTTCTTCTTTTCCTGCTAAAAGTTCCACTGGAAATTAAATGAAGTCTTTTCATGTTAACTACAGATCCTGTCACTGGAAACACAGGAAACGTTATGTCCTTTCTATTTCAGAACTAGTTATCAGGTTCAAATGAGTTAACAAGTGAGAGTGTTTTGAAAACGTTAAACCACTTTGAAGTTTATCTAAAATAAGAGCTAAACAATTTACACAATTGTATTTCACTTTACTTATGCATTATATTCCACAAAAGTTCTCTGTAAAGCAATTCCTAAAATTAAACCATATATATATTTAAAGTGTTGGAATATCATAAGCTGTGAATTTTTGTTTCAAATTTAGCATTTGACATATCCCCCAAAGTTTTCGTGAATCTGATAGCTTAGGAAAAAATATGAACTGAACACATTCATGTTAAGAGAAGTCTAGGGTATAAGCAAGTGAAAACCAAACAGATCCTAAAATGAATCCTAAAGTAAATTGCTTTAAGAAATTTGATGTCAAAGATCTCAAGGGTGAGGTCACAACTGGATTAGGCATCAGTTTTTTCCAAGGACCCGCTTCAGTGTAAACTTTGGAAGAACTAAGGTGACCTCGATGGGCCATGCATGGGAAATCCCTTCAATAAAAAGTTATTGACTTAGGGCTGGAGAGATGGCTCAGCGGTTGGGGCACTTGCCTCCAGTGCCTAGGGCCCCGGGTTCAATTCCCCAGGACCCACGTATGCCGGACCCACAGGGTGGTGGCTCTGGTGCTCTCTCTCTCTCTTTCTCTCTCTCTCTCTCTCTCTCTCTATCTATCTCTGTATCTCTGCTTGAAAAATGAATAAATAAAATATTTTGAAAAAAAAAAGTTATTGACTTAAAAATGAAATGGTGGCTAAATACTAGTTTTGTTTCTACAGGAGCTGAAAAGCCTCCAGTATCTGGCTTATTCACTGAATTCAGTATCCGAATTATTCAGATAAAGTCAGGAGACTGAACGGGATACTGAGAAAAGAAGCAGTTCTCCAAAACAAATTTCTGTGCACCTTCTTCTCTAAGAAGTCTTCTACTAACAGGGAAGTGAAGGCTTACCCCATCACACAGGAGAGGGTGAACTGTAGAAGAAATAGGGTATCAGCCCAGTCCTCAAACTCCATCACCTGTAATATATAAGAAAGCATTCATTATGTTTTAGAGAAGGCCCTCAAAAAAGCTTATTCATTGATGAAACTTCTGTGTATCTATTCCCTAACACACACACACACACACATTCCTGTAGTATACCAAGCACAGAAAGTGATGTTTAAGAATCTCAAATACATGGACCTGAAGCATCTTTTAGGTTTCCACCTTTCCAACATGTAAAGTGAGTATTGTGTATTTTCCCTATTTTTTTTTTTTTGGGGGGGGTGAGATAGGGTCTCACTCTAGCCCAGGCTGACCTGGAATTCACTATGTAGTCCGATCCTCCTATCTCTGCCACCCTAGAGATGGGATTAAAAGTGTGTACCACCACATGAAACTGTTATTTTTTTTAAGGAACAAGTCACACTGGCTAAATAGCCATTTTTTAAGTGATTATTTGTGTGCTAAAAGCCTTCTTAAACGCTAAAGTACATACATTTCCTCCTAAACCGTAAACACTCAATTGCAACCCAAAGTCACACAGACACAGCAGTAGTACCTTTGAAGAAAAGTAGTTTTAAAATGGTGGCTTCTCCATGCAAGGAGTTGCTTTGGTTTGCTAGCTGTTTTAAGCCAAAAGGAAAAGACTGGAAAGAAATGAAGGCTGCACAGATCATCTCATCTTCTGTCTGAGAGGGTTTCTCTCCCAAGTAGTTTCTTTTGAAATGTGTGAAAAACATTCTGCCTTATCTTCCTGCCACCATGACCAGCTTCAACCCTTGCTGCACCCACCAAAAGCTGAAGGTTCCTGGGCTCCCTCAGGACAGGCTCCTTGTGGTGTACAAAACATGGCATGATGTTCCATATTTGCATACCTCTGTCTAGAATGGCCTTCCCTTCAACACCGACTCTTGTTTTTTTTTTGTTTGTTTGTTTTTCGAGGTAGGGTCTCGCTCTAGTCCAGGCTGACCTGGAATTCACTATGTAGTCTCAGGGTGGCCTTGAACTCACGGCAATCCTCCTACCTCTGCCTCCCGAGTGCTGGGATTAAAGGTGTGAGCCACCACGCCCGGCTACCACCGACTCTTGTTCATCCACCCAACTAAACTTGGGCTCTTTTGTGGGCCTTCCCTGTTAATGACAGCTAAACTTGCTTTGGGCCAGGCCAGCAGGCAACCCTCGAATTGACCCAGAACAATAGTCCTCTCTCACCCCTAACCCTGACAATGCACCTTATACACTAGCTTATAAATTAATTTACAAAAGGAAATTGTTTAAGAGAAATCAGAAAACCAGCTCATACATTTGTATTTAATTGCTAAATTGTGCTTTATCTTTAAACCTGTAAATAACATTTTTTGAGTAATGTCATGTCAAAAGTTGCAATATCACATGGATAGTTATAGTTAAGACACTTAAAGCGTGACCTTTCTGAGAAGCCTGCACCTGCCTTGGCAGGAAACAAATGTCTTAGGCTAGAGAGATGTTTCAGTGGTTAAAGGCTGATGGCCTTGATCCCCCAGTATCCATAGATAAGCACATGTACAAAGTGGTGCATGCATCTGGAATTTGTTTGCTGTGGCAGAAGGCCTTGGCAAACCCACACACACACTCTCTCTCTTTCAGATGAATAAGTATTAAAAAAAGAAAAAGAAACTTGTGCTCGCTTTGGCAGCACATATACTAAAAAAGAAAATTATTGTTCTTTCCTAAGGGTATCTCTACTCCCTACCTCTGTGAATGCCTGCATTTAAGGTAAGCATGGACGCCTCTTATCAAATGAACTCTCTGACTTTGCACAATCAAAGACCCCACTTAATCTGAACAGAGGTCACTAAGCGTTGAATCCAAGGGCTACAAATAAGTGCCGGCTGCATCTCTCGCTGCCATGATGCGCTAGTTGGAGAAGCAGAAATAGCTGTTGTTTTTTTCTTTCATGGCTAGACATGTTTACTATGGTCAGTAACTCAGTAAGCAAGAGGTTGCTGATAATATAGTTCTGGGGTAGAGCACTTGCCTAGTGAGCATATGGGTTTGTGTACATATACAGATAGACAGACACACACACACACACACACAAACACACACGCACACACGCACACACAAATGCTCATGTGTGCGCAGGCATTTGGGAGTTTTATTCTACAAGTATCTTTCTGCAAGGCTGTGTGTGATAAAATCATTAGCTCTTTAGGAGCCTCTATATCACAAGTTTATAAAATACTCTGCTCTGTCTGCCTTTTGCAAGGATCAAATACAAAATGAAATAAAATAGTTTAAATATACACAGAAGGTATACACAGACAACATTATTCTCTTATGTTTCTACCACTGCTGTGTCTCAGTGATAGATATGTAGGTGAATTTTTATTCTCCCTAAGATAGGAAATACAAAAGACACAGTGACCATGTAGTTTGTTAATCAGGAAAAAAAATATTTTAACTAAAACTTCTACCTCTAGAGAAACTGATTTCTAGTCATTATGAGGAGAATGAATGACCTGGTCATGATGTGTGTGTAAGGCACAGAACAGATAGGAACAGCAGCAAGGCCTGTGTGCTGAGTGGGACTGTGATTAAAGACAGCCACCCAGGATGGTTCTGAAGCTCCCTGCTGTTGGGAATGATGTTTCCAGCTCTACAAGAGCTGGTGGTAAATGTAATACCACAGCAATCCAGAGTGACAACAATACGAGTCCATTTCAAAGTTACTTTCTGTAGAACATTACTAAGAAAAAACAACAGAAAGAAAACCCAAAACCAAGTCCGTATCCAAAAGTAAACTGCTAGGAAACTTGCCAAGGCAGAGAGAATGGCAGTAATATAAATGCTCTACATGGTTCTCTTCCTAGCTTGGGAAAGTTTAGCCAGCCCACAGAGCCATTGCTCTGGGCTCTTTTTTAAGTACAGATTATTGACAGATTTAAAACACATTTTATTTATTTGAGAAAGTAAGAGAGAGACATATATATCAGAGCCCAGGTTAGTCTCTACATATATACATATGGAAAGAGAGAGAAAGAAAATGAGAACGAGAATGGGTACATCAGGGTCTCCAGCCACTGCAAACGACCTCCAGACGCATGTGCCACCTTGTGCATCTGGCTTTTTACATGGGTACTGGGAACAGGTCCTTCTGCTTTACAAGCAAGCACTTTAACTGCTGAGCCATCTTTCCAGCCCTCTCTGTCTCTTAATCAAGGACTGTTATCCATATAACAAGATTCTGCACCGTTTCTGCTTAGATGGGAAATTGGAGTCCAGTCAGACAGCTTCACTACCTGTTGTTCACTGGGCTCTGTCCCCTATAAAACCTATGTGTGATGACAAAATGCACACCCCTAGTTACCAACTAAGTCACTGCTCCTATCTAAAAAGACATAGACTCAAAGATAAGAATGGCCAAAAACATTGTCAACCAAAGAATATACAGACAGAGAAACGCCTGTCCATTCATAGCTATGAACTTCCGGTCTAACTCACTCATCTTACACATATGAACACCAATGCCCCCTCCGTAAACAGAAGAGATATGACCCTATGTAGAGGAAATAATTAAGGATCTCAAAACATCAACCTGTACAAGTTACAGAGTGACACCAAAAAGATCAACAACTTTTAGCAGACTGAGAGTCCTGAAATGTGTGCTACTGTTCCCTTTGTAATGACATGTCCGGTTGATGATTTGTGTAGCAAGTTTCCCAATAACTGCTCTGAGCCACGTCATATAACCAGTGATATAATGAAGTCATTATACAATGCACCAGTGCCTACAGTAAGGGCCTTGTGAGATGCACAGCGAGGAGTCTGTTCTGCCATCCGTACATGAGAACACCTAGCAGAGTGTGCTGCCAGGAAGCCAAGCTCCAACTCTGTCACTGAATCACTGGCTTTGTGCTGCAAACATTCCCGTCTAAAACCAGCAGCTCAAAGCACAAACACAATCTGTCCTGACACTGGAAAGCCTTTCATCAAGTGATACCCAGTCTACTTTAACCTATGTTAGTAGATACCATCGACCAGCAGGAAGCTAACTTCTGTATAATACATAGTGGGTTGGTGTTTTGTCTTTTTTGGTGATTTGTGACAAGGTTAGTCTGTATGACCTTGAGCTCTTGTTCCTCTTGCTCCTG